>JAQIXX010000194.1:0-80779 GCA_034700605.1 Willowsia nigromaculata | reverse complement strand
ATTTGCGATTAGAGATGTTGGCCTAAAAAAAATTTTGGGGTCACAATTCTCTAATAGGCAATTTTAGAGAATTGTGACGTTAGAGAATGTGTCGGACTACCAACAGAGATAATAGACACATACTATGTAATGTAGTATGGTTATGGTTGCTATTGTGGCGAGTTGAACAGAACTACAGGTCTGCCAACGCCAGCATGCATGCATCCATGCATGTGTGGTGCCGTTTCGCCTTCATGTTGCATAAAATGCATTTTTTGTTGTCGGTTGTCTTAAGGTAACAAACATGGTTTATCATCATACCAGAATCCCCTGCTATCATCATGGTTTTATTTTTGTGAAAGGCTCGTATGTCCCATGACATGACTTTTACTCTTCTGCGAAGATGCCCAGCTTATTCATCATAATATTTTGGGAACACTTCTGAATCATATTTTAGCTCGAGAATTCTAAATACTGGAATAATCTACTACTTGTGCATGTAATAATGCGGTTGTGAATTGTTTATATGCACCATAACATATCATGAATGACCTGATGAACTGAAAGAACCCCTTCCTTGTCAAACTATAACGGAATGCATGCATAATTGCATGGTAGAGAAACTCCAGTTTTTGAGTGAGTGCATCACTTTGCCTATTTTTCAGATTAAAGCAGTGTGGTTGTGTGAGGGAGGACTCGTGTAATCTCTTGTTCCCCCTGTCTCAGCTTCATGTACACAACCAGCCCTTCCTCCTCTGCATTAAAGTGTTTTCACTGCCGGAAATGCTAACTTTTTCACTAAACCTAGAGGCTACTGAAGAGAAATGTGTATCGTAGCCGCTGTATATGAAGAAATCTTGATCTGACGCTCATGAGTTAGAGTTAGAAAGGAGAAATTTGTGAATAAACGTAAAGCGTCACTCGTCATAACTTTCTTTTCTTACAACACGTAAACTTTGTGACAAAAGAAGTACAAATTATGCATGTTGGTAAGATAACATACACCTTTACCTAATCACCCATTTCTTTATTAATTACTGATAAATAGGAGTATAAACTATAAACACCGAACATGATACTCAACTGACTATATGAAAGCTCTCGCCGAAACTTCATCTGCGAAAAACGTCATCGTATATCAACATCATCAAACTGAAAGATTTTGGTGGTTTGTTTGTTTACTTATTTATGTACTTGCTCTATTCTGCGAACCCTGCACTATAGCTGTTATGTATACATGTTATGTGCTTGTTTTGACATTAAACAGGACAAATATTCATAGAAAATACTATGTATAGTACATAGCTTATATGTCTATATGGTGAAATGTTGAAGTGAGTCTAAATGCACCAAATAGAGGCTATTATATTGCATTTACCTTCTTACCACACGTTCCGGTTCCAGTGCCATATTCAGTAAATAATTAATGTACGTATGACGTATACACGTCATATTATATAATATTATGTTTATATGCATTATGTGCTCAATTCACCAGCAAAACGCTACTAAACTAGGCATGCACGTAGAATTTAAAATTAGGATTGCTTTACTACTCCTCTTAGATGATGTACTTTCAACCACATGCTTTGCAAAATGACTTTTCTCTACATCTCTTAAATGACTAAAGTTTACGTGTACTGATAATGAATTTGGTGAGATAATTTATCCGTCAATATAAAGTTCTACATGTGACCTTTCAGTGGCAAAAAGTCAACTATATACATATCCTTGATTGATAAGGTGTCTTTTAATCATTAAATATTTAAAAATAAACTTGTTTCCCTTACCTTCAGCTGCGCAGAGACTGTGAATGGTGAGGAAAATGGTTGCTTGCACTAAATGTAACGCCATCGTAGACCCTTTGAGTTATATCTACAACAACTATTTCAACGTCTTGAAAATATTCGAGGAAAGATATAAATGTCAACTGTCTACATATATGAAGTCTTTACATTCTAATAATTTGTATTTAAATTTTCAGAAAAAAACTCAGAAATAAATATGGCTTTATGTTTTAAGATGAATTTATTGTTGAAACGCCGAACTTTTAGAGCTATATGTGCTAAATCTGCTGTTGCATGAAAAAAAATATACAGCCTCTCACAACTGACGAAGAAACTCTTTGTCCTGTTATTTATGTACTTCCTCTCTGCTATTTCTTACCATGAAATAAAAATTTGCCGATACTTATGCCGTTTGTTTGTGATCCAACACAAGTCCAACCATTTACAAAAAAGGATGGCCAGTCGTCAGGTCTTTGTTTGTATGCACGGAGAAGTGGATGGCTAGTCGGCCGTTGTGTTTATGAGATAATGAACCTTCCTGGATGAGAGCATTTAAGCGACTGAGACGATAGCCCAAATTTTACTTGCTTTTACGACATCCAAAACAAGAAAAAAAAATGTGCTATTGGAAGTCAGACAGGAAAGAAAGATGCTACCGAGAAGAGCAAGCCTGGTACGTATACTTATTCCCTTACACGCAATATGAGGCATAAAAATAACAAAAACCAGTCCTCTATATTTTCTGTTTTCAACTAAGTCAGTTTTCTCTGCATGTTTGTCTGTTCTTCTGTTTTCTTATAAGCCTACAACCTACAAACACGTATGTGGGTGCCACTGCCATTTCATTCTTTATTGTAAGTACTTCTACTCACATTCTGTCTGATGTGCTTGATTAAATCATTTCGAAAATTGCGAACAGAAGAACACGCATTATAGGCCTAGGCATGCAATTTTTCATTCAATTTCCATCATTGATGTTATAAAAACATCCACAACTAACAATCACTCACCATTTATCATTTATTGTTGAAACATTTAGTATGTTTACTTCACCAAATCTCAAAAACATTATTAGTGTCTCGATACGACATGATAATCCAGTACGAGACTGAATTATTTTTTGGAATTTGCCGTTACCGTAAATTTAACCATGATATTAGAGAAATTGAAAACAATTTCACGTGTTGCCAATCTGTACTCTGAAGTCTGAAGGGTTCAAGTCTTGGGTTTCAAATTGACAGCTAAAATTCAATTGAGTTACAAATGTCGATTAAGTAGTTGTGTTAAAAGTTGATTGAATTAGCTAAAATTTAAACAACAAGAGTCATAAATATGTTTTTGGTGTTACCTGTGGTATAAATGCAAGAAAAAATCATAAAAACGGAAAAACTTCGACTTTTCTTTGTTCATCATGCCGCAGACAAGCAAATAAGTTCAGTTTTGCGAGCGTCTGTCGAGTGCCCTGTTGTCTTGAGTTGTTGAGTAAGGAAAGCTACAAGACGGATCACACCCAAATTAACGTTCGTGCATCATAGTTTTATGCATAACCATACCACAGCCACGGAATAAATAATAATAATAACAACTTTGCCGTGTTGTTCCGTTCTTTCGTTTCAACCTGTTCCTTTTGAAGTTGCCTTTGCTCGTCTCGTTCAAGCCACAGTAAAATGAATTGTTGTAAATTGAAATTATCTCAAATAGAGACGGGAGTACCACTGTTGTCTGATATTTATGAATGAATGAATGAGTAGTTATACAGAAAACGGATGCCAAAAATTTGCGAACGTATACATGTTGGAATGCACACCCACGCATCATACCTTCTTAACGCATTGCAATATCTGTAAATTTTGTTTGTTTGCAATGTTTGTAGTATTGGAGCGGAAAAAATTGCACGTGCATGTTCTTGTTATCCCCGAACAGGTACTAAATTCATTATAGACTTAATGCTATAAAACCGATAATTGCAGATAGCGGCTCGCCAACCGTAGCATTTTAGTCACCTTCAAGCATTGGATTGATATGTATACATGTATGATACATTTAAATGGATTCTTAGTGAAACGCTAATGGAAGCTAAAAGTAAAGCTCAAAATATGAGGCAAAGCTAAAAGATTCCACCAAGTTTACAGGACACAACACACTTGAGTTTGACATTTAAAATCGAAAAAAGTATAGCATTCTTATGCGTTGCATTGACACAGTTTAGTTGTTGAATTGGTGGACGGTAGAATGGACAAATTCATTTTGATGGTATGCTCATTTTGATTTGTATGTGTACCTACCATGCTTTTACGTGTATTTTCTCCAGTGTCTCTGACTCATTCTGCTGAATCCAATATAATAACACGAAGCATTTGGGAAATTTATGGTGAACTACTTTTGGTATTTTTAATTTCTTTGCTCGATAAAATGTTGAATGTCCGTGCGTTCTTACCCGCCAGATAGTACTTTTATCATTTTGAAGAAGAATCACGCAAGAAGGAGCCAAGCAATTTATGAGCTGGCTTTTTGCAAGTGCGTTGGCGATAATTTGGTGCAATTTTTGCAATTATGACAAAATAAAGTAGTATATACATAATATTCTTACATAATACAGCATTCTGGTATCCTGTAGCTTTGGGGTTTGCATTGTCCTGTCGCAAATCTCAGACAAGAGAGCAACCTAACGTACAAAGCATATGCACGAGAGCACAAGCCATTACAGTTTCTGACAAGGTGCACTTTCTCAGACCACTTTTGCCCTTCTTCATTACTTAAACATACATTGAAAATAACATAACCATAAAATTTGCTTCATTTATGGCTCCCTATTGCCAACAAACGCCCCATGATGACATAATATTGTCGATGTAGCATGTTTAGAAAAGATTTTGAAAGTTCTTACCACAACGCTTATGGGCAGTTACAGTTATGGGTATCTGAATGACTTGGTAATATCTGCAAGACCCGAGTTTTCCAGCCAGCCTACAATGTCAAACCAAATGTAACCCCAACGCAGCATTTTTACAGAGAACGAACGTTCCTATTCTGATCATCATGGTCTGTCTGGCTCTGGCTTTGATTTTGATTGAACTGGATTTTTCCGGAAACTGTAGTATAAGAAAAGGTGTGTAGCAAGTACATTGAATCTATCAAAATGTTTTGCTATTGAACAAAGGGAAATCATATGTATATCCTGTCTGTCAATTATGTATCTTGATGGGTTACGTTTGAAGTCATAGTTATCGTCAAATAACCGTCTCAATGTCAGTTGGATATAAGTATTCCTTACCATAAAGCTTTAGAAGCAATCATAATTTTGATAATTATTACAAACAAACATATTTTATGTTAATATTTTAGAATATTTTAAAAATGCCCTGTAGTTTCTTCAAAATGTTGTCTCCAATATCGCAAGTTGTGACAGTCATGTCAAATTAACTTTGAACTTCTTTTTAAGTAAATAATTGCTACAATGTTAGCATTTTGTACCAAAGTACAAATCATTACAAGAAATGCTATGTAAAAAACAGTATAGGTAACACATGAATATAGTTTGAAATTCTTTAAATCAATGTAATGATGAATTGAACACAAATGAAGCAATAAAAAGATTCAAACATTCAAAAGATCATTCTCAATATTAATACTAAAATAACGCAATATTATATGCTATATTCTCGTTTCGCTAGATTTTATTGGTATCTTGAATGTATGGTACAAATTGTAAAGCGGTATCATTACGCATGCAAGAAGGTTTTTATGGGTTGAACCATACCAAACATCCCAAAATAAAAAGGATAGCTTCAACCCTACGGCCAAGTCAGTCAGTTTAATGAGTTCATGACACCTGAAATTTTAGGAATAGGGATGCCGAAGAAGCAATGTGCATTCACTGTCATTCATTGTATTGTAGGATTACACTACTTACAGCAAATTGAGATGTACTTGAGAAAATCGAGATTTTCACAGGGATTGATCAGAGAGAACGCATCCTACACGTACGAGCACAAGAATTATTTATATTCTCCATATTTTACGATACGTTATTTGTTACTCAGAGATGTACATACCTGGCAAATTTTAATTAGGCTGTGACTAACAATGAAAATGGAATTATCCAGTCAATCAACTATTAAGATTTAACAAATACGGAGTATTTTCTATTCATTCATGAATTTTTTACATTTTGCATCCTACTCTGAGGCAGGGTTTGCAAATAACCTGCAAAAATGTAACATTATATTTATGTTAATTAATATTATTAATAGCAGAGGGAGAGGGAGATTGAAAAAATGATTAATAATTTGATTGAACAAACTTCAAAATTTTGCACAATTTATGTGAGCGTAAGCTACTTAAAACGAGGTTCATTTATTATAGGAAAAATTAAGATGTTTCAATGCTAATTAATAATTACAAACTAAGGTAGGATTTGGCACACACTTGTCCAAAGTTGTTCCACCACGTGTTGAGTGTGTTTCATGTTTATAGTTTTTGAATCCCACGTTTAAACATTTTCATTTGGCCGTTACTTGGACTAAGACAATGGGAGTAACTTTATTTACTCGTTTGTATTATTGTAAAGTACGGAAAGCGAAGTCGAAAAACTCATGCATTAATAGCTAATATTTCTAAGAAACCACGGCCAAACCCTTGCAATTTGCAACCGATCATCTATCAATAACGGAATCAGATTCAAGGAAGCGAAAGTGCGAACCGTGTGTTTGCTTGTTAGAGACAACTACGAGATTGCAGTTTGGAATACAAATGGAAACAAAGACAAAATGCCAAAAACCCTCTCTGGTTTTTTTTACCATGTTCGCTTCTTAATCGACTTAAAACACAGGATAGGAAATCGGAAGTTTGTTTATAGGAAATTACGCCATGGATGACGTTGATTCCCAGAATTCTTTTTTCATTGCGTAGTTTTGAATATCAATCTGTAAGCCTGCTGTTGTTCATGTGCGAATGGGATTAGATTTTGTGGATAATTGTAGGATTGTAATATACAGCTTGTTCAAATTATTTAAAAAACAACAGGACTTGTACATTTCATGACTAAGATCAACCATCGATTACTGTCATCTAATATTCCTAGAACTGTGCACTGACACTAGGATAGTAATGAAAATTTTTATGCATATTAACCAAACAATCTATTCGAGGAATTTTCAGCACATTTCAAAGCTTTTTATTTTTACGTAGAAATCTTTGCAAAAATAAATCAAATTTTTGTAACTACATATTACATTAAGTAAGCAACTAACACATTCAAAACATTTCCTATTTTTATGTCTTAAATATTTGCAAACTGCAAACTACAGTGAGTAAGAATGAAAAATATTCATTGCATTACTTTGCAGCGTAAAAAAATAATAATTTAGATAACTAAGATTATGAAGTATATCTGACTTACGAGACAATTCACACGATTTGCAATGTGACGAGTAGGGAACACAGCAAAATATAAGTTTATGAGCTGTACACAATCCAGTGCAAATTGCAAGAGATTGTTTGTACTGGAGTAAGCACAGGAAATAATGTGGGCGCACACTTTCCCACTTTGCCGTTAGCATATATTTTTTTTGCATCAAACCTTTCATTTCATGTCATTAATACACACTTTGTTCGGCCTTTACCTAAAAACAAAATTTTATATTGCTTAAGCTCGCTATTTTAACATATTTTTATACATCAGAACATTATATAGGTAGGTAAGTATTTAGATTTATTAAGGTTCTTGTAACACATTACATGCAACTTGTAAACTAATGTTTGTGCTAAGCATTAAGCATTGCATTGTAAAAATGTAAGTATGCAAGTAGTATATGTAAGTAAATAATAATAATATTCTTTTAATAGCCAAGCAGGACGCGCATTCTACATTATGGAAGATTAAAATTTCTTTTAATTGGACTCTATTGTGCAAACAAGTTTTTATTGGGGTAAGGGTAAATGTGAATGCAATGCTTGTACATACATCAAACAAATGATGTGGGAAATGTTTAAATAGTACTTTGTTCCACAAAGCAAATTTACAGTATTATATCTATATCGAGATTGAGATGACTATCTGGGAGTATTAAGAAGAATATAGAAGAAGACGACAAACGCACAATTAGCATTTGCACTACATCTTAATTTACACTAGTTTACATCTTTTGATTGATTGAATTGAATAAGTGGTACGGATGTGGACGAATTGCATGCACGTAATAAAACAACAGAGTTCATAAGTCAGCCTACTGATCGAAACGCTGAGTGATACACCTGATACACCTGATAGCCTAGTCCAGCAAGGTTTCCTTTATAATCTCCATCCTTTCAAAATCTGTATTTTTTTAAACCTTTTTGTTTAGACTAGACTGATCCAAAACATAAAATGGACAAGGATTGTAATGTAAGGCTGTTATATGTCTACAATAGCAAGACTAAATTGTATGTATCACAATAAAACTTGACATTTCCTCAAAAAAGTGAATTTCCTTCCTCTATTTAAACTTGAACTTGTTGCTTGTTTGTAAAGGAAAAACAAACAGGCTTAGAGAAACAAGGTAATGAGGGGAGTCACCTTCTGAGTGACAATGATGTAAAGCGTGCAACAACTATAACCTTGAATTTCAATTTTTGAAATGAATTCCCATTCACATGTCTTTGTATAGTTAGGATTCTCAGTATCTCATTCTCATCTCAATGCTTATAATAACAATGTTACGTGACTTTTAAAAAGGAATACAAGTATATAGAGAACAATTCATTCAGGATTTCATTGAAAACTTTATCTTTTTTGATATTCTGCATTTAATTCACATCATGTGGATTCCATCATGTAAAATGAGTAAAATGAAAATTCAGAGGATCTACCAAAAATGCGCTTGAGTATACATATCCATTTATTTACTTAAACAAAATGTCGTCAGCTCTGACACAAGAATTGCACTGGAAGTGGTTTCCTTTCGTACTACGTTGTATTACGTAATGCGAGTCGGCTACACTGTAGATGTTGTGTTATAGTAAAAACGACAACTGCAAATTGACAGGAAACTATCTCAATGATATGAGAACTTCGACTAGCGTCAATCTTCGATACATACATGCATAGGTAATCATCATGTTATTGAATGTCGCAGCGCAGCAGTTTTAATGTCAGCATTGTTTTAATAAGAACGAAGCCTGCAGCGCTAGCCATAAACATCAAGTATGAAGTAGGTAAATGCATAGTAGTAGATGTGGCACGGTGACAGTGTGAACAAAATGTGAATGGAGAATCATCGCGCTGCGCACGCGTTTTAGAAAAATATAGTGTTGTTTGGCTTGCCTGATACAAGATTACGCTCACCACGTTGCCTCGTTCATGTAGTTAAATAGTTAAAATAGTTAAGAATCACAAGCACTTTAACAATATAGTTTTTGGTATTTTTTGCCAGTTTCCAAATATTAGGTAATTTAATAACATGATGTCAGGCATTTTTGTTTGGCTGCGCGAAAGTACACAGATAATATTATAACTCTTATTCATTAGCATAAGTGTAGTAAATAGCAGTATCGATAGTTTAATGCGAATTCGTCATGACTCATGAGTATAATGAGGTGTGCATCAATTGAGTGTCTTACTTTTAGTAATATCCGACCAATTCTAACAAATTCTACCAGCTCTTGTGGCATTGTCGCTCTTAATTCTTGGTGCGAAAAACCACATATCTCATGATCTGCAATTAGCTGATTTTTGGATGACCACTAAACAAAAGTTAAGATTCAACATCCAGCTTTAGTTATATGTGCATGCAAAAAATATAGCAATTTAAACCTTTTTTACATACTGGATTCCAGCACTAGTGTTTTTTGTCTTCCTAGTGTATTCACTAGACGTGAATAAGTGTAACGTGTGTATGTCTGTTTAGGCAAAATAGAAAAGTTCCAACAATAAGTTTGACGTGTACAAAGAAATGTTGCACAATCTACAGGTAAAAAAATACATAGAACCATTCAGTGCCAAAACTTTTTGATGTCTGAGAATATGAAGAAGTAGCAAGGATAGATTGGATACCTACTGTTGCATCAAATATTATGCCCATGGGAAAATGATCTTACTACAATGGGAACTATCTTAAAATTAACTTCGTCCATTTTATCCTAGAATTTTCCCTCAAACTACAACACACTGTATACAAAATAGGAGTTAACAGACTGTCCTTTAGTGTCATCCATCATGTACATCTCTCTTTTATTCTCATCATAGTATTTGCTCTGCAAGAACAAAAAGTGATTGACAAAATAACCATGAAACGGGTTGAATAAATAGTTTACCCTTGTTGCACTTCACAGTGTTTCCAATCCATTCAATCACACTTGAAAAAAAGACAAGCAAATGGCAGGTTTTGATCCTTTCATTAAAGTGGTAGTAGTGGGTGACAAAGGTGTCGGCAAATCTTGGTTAGTTTCGTATTTGATTAATGGATGTGCTCCGTCAAAAAACGCGAGGTCGACTCCATTGTAAGTGTTAATTGTGTACATATTTGACAAAAATATGCAAGTATAACGTAAACCCGGTAGTATTTTTGTATACAGTAACTTGATTTTTTTTTCAAAGATTTGATAGCCAAATTAAACAAGTTGAAGTTGATGGAGTTGAATACGAGTGTACCATCTGGGATACTCCAGGCTCTGATGAAACGAAAAGGTTAAGATGTCATGCGTATTCAAAGGTAAGAATGAGTAGTAAGTTTGGATTCAGGAAGATTTCGGGATATTGTGCTTCCTGATGTCTCTACGTGATTTTTGAAATACCGTAAGTAGTCGGTGCTAAAATGTGGTAGTTAACGGTGGATATTATTTATATGATTCCACTTTTGGGTGCGCAGACGGACGTTGTACTTTTATGCTATGCAGTGGATGACCCAGCATCGTTTCATAATATTCGCAGAAAATGGCTTCCGGAATTGAAAAGACATTGCCGCGGAGCACCAAAAATCCTTATTGGTAAGCTAAGCCATAGTTATATTTTAAAGCTTTCGTGCTGACTTCATAATTTGGACTTATCTCCGCCGTAGGGCGTTTGCTCACTACACTTTAATGATCTTTAATGCACAGGATTGAAGTCTGATTTGAAGCGGAATTCCCAAAATCCCACAGTCTCAGAAAAGGAAGGGGAAATTATGCAGCTGCACATCAATGCTTCGGCATTCTACGAATACTCAATAGGACAACAAAAGAAGCTGCACACAATTTTTGCAAAAGTTGTTAGATTGGGCATGCGGAAGAAAATGAATGCTTATAAGAACTCGTGTGTGATTCAATGAATTTGTGACAGTCCAATAAAGTTTAAGCAATATTATTATGTCTTCAGTTTAATTGTGTCCGTAAACTCATTTTTAAAATGTATGCAACTACCAAAGCAAAAATGAATAAGATTCTAGAGTCTAGATTTGAAGTAAATGCAAATTGGGTGATGCTACTGATGCTGTGCTAACTCTGCACCATTAACGGATAAAACAGAATTTCATCTAATGGTTTACTCTGCATTGCATGAGTCATCACATCATTAACGTTAGCCCAGTCAGAAAACGAGATAGGTACATAGCGACAGCTAATTTAAATTCAAGAAAATGGAATTTCAAGCAAGCGCTTTTTCTACGTATCCAAAACTCTCAATTGCTGAATAATACTTTTTTACCTCTTTTTTATAAAGCAAAAACCAACATTTGCGCTTGCGATGCAATGGATAAATAATTATTGTGGATACCGAAAATTGTCATGAAAATGCATTTAAAATGTATAAGTTAATATTCGTAATTTCTACTTTGCTTGTGCAAAGTTCATCTGTGTACTTAGCAGATTCTGGCAATCAATCTACTGATTTGAAAGCTTATATTTCAAATAGCAAGTAGCATTATTACAGAATTAATGTCTGAAAAGATTACTGCATACAACATCGCAGATCGCATTATTGCTGAAGTCACAGACACTTTATTATTATTATTAATGCAAAAATAAGACATCAACAACAATATGCAATGTGCACGAAATTCAAGTATTCTCAAATTTTCGGCAAAGCAAGATAGACAAAAAGCATCGCATGAGCCCTTAACAAATTGTGCGAGAACGATTACCCTATTTTCCATTTCATCATCACACATATAACTAAACGATTAGTTACGTGTTGTAATGTATGCATATCCAACCAATGAAAAAAATTAATATTACATTGCATGTTGCATGTCATGGCTATATAGAATGGAGATTTGACTTTTTTGTTTTTCATGGGCAGTTTTTAACAAATACTGTTATAATTTACATTCTTATCAACTGGGTTGTAGTTAAATTCGAAATGCCAAATTCCCGAGTATGTATAAATCATGTTTTTAGCTTTTTCATTAAGTTTATTTTTATTTAGTACAAATATTTTCGAGTGCTTACTTGTCATGCATTTAATGTCAGTTCCTATCCTACTCCAACTCTGCAATTTTTGGTATAAATGAGCAGATTTCACCCGTATAATAACAGCATAACATGTTACTTTGGGTAGCTAAAAAATTTGTATGCAAGAAAACTTGTTCATTTGTTTGTATCCAAAATTGTCGAGTTAGAGTAGGAGAAACTGACAAGGAACAACGTAAAGAATTTCCAAACACTGTGATTTTAGGTTTCCCAGCTAGTTAAGGATCCTCAGAAAGTTTGTAATGCATCGATAAACGTTATTATATGAATATGTAATGAAAAGTTTCACGAGCAAAGAGTAAATTTACTTCAATGAGCGATAAATTTAAAAAATCGTTTTGTCAACAAACGAAACAAACTAATATTTTATTTGGTATGATTATTAAATTGAATCTATCAAATACTTCTAATACCGTTTTGAATTTTGTTTATTCAACTCACCACCACTACAACTTCTTTACTGAAAGCGTTCTTTATCCACCGCAAGCTACGGTTTACACATGGCAACAGTAATGAATATGAATACAGCTTGTGTATTGTTAATATTTTTCTACTGGTTCTCTATGCAAATGGTCTGAAACAAAGGAAACGATCGCATTGCTGAAAGACATCGTAGTAAGTACAAGGCAATCAGAATCAGTGATTCACCAACGAGAGCTACAGCAAAAATGGATCACATGCGATCATATGTTGTGTCTGTATGAACAGCTGACGTTTACTGCACCTGGATTCACAGAAAGAACCGAGCAAAGAGCAAAAATGGTTATGGTATGGTGTGTTGTGTGAGGAGGACTGAACGGAGGACAATGAATGGAAACCTTTTCAAACAAAGCTTTGTGAGCATGTAGGATAATTCTGACTAGAGGTTTGTTGGGTTTGTGTAGTATGTAATCTAGCAAGTAGCAAGTCATATTATCCATAGCAACAAGCAATCCGTAAATTTCGTGAAGGAAGAGCTTGACCTAACTTTCTCAAGGGGAAAATTTAGTACCTAGTTATTGGAGAGTGGATAACAATCAACCAATCCAGCAGTCGCAATCTTTTAGAATCACAGAAAGAAAATTTTGAGTTTCAATATGAAATTAATAATTCCCATCAGCAGCAAAACGCTTTAAAATCCTAATGAATAATGAATCATATTAGCGTACGTTGTATTTTCTATAGATTGGACTTTTGTCTCTCCAAACAAAGAAATTCTCGAGTGTTTGGTGGAGGTTGATGATACAAGGTCAAAGGTATACATGATTAGTACAAACTCAAGCATTATAGGTCACTTTGTGTTCCTTTTCTCCGTACCTTTTCCTTTTGTCTTTCAACAGCCTACATTTTCATTACTCGTAAGATAATTAGGTATGTTTAGATCATGAGAGTTAAATAAGTAGCCAACCCATTTGGTCACACACAGTGGTTTCCTTCATATCAGAGAGATACTTTGGTAATTTGATGGATTAAAAATCGCGACCATTTTAGATTTAGCATTTTATCGTACACAATTCCACGTTCCAGGTTCCAGTCTTTACACCATCATTTTTAAGTTATTTTTCCACGTACTTTGTTTTGCATTCTATGTAGATTTGCTTAGGTGTGCATCCAACACATTGCCATAATGGATGTACAAAGTTTGCTTTAAGTGCTAAGCTCACATGACAAACAGCACAACAACCCGACGCGAGCTTGTACATGTAATACTCTTGTCACAAACAACACTCTGCATAATATAATTTATGTGGTGCCAATGCGAAGGTTGTTTTTTTCTCATTGCAGAGTTTACAATAATTGCTATTGCTAAATGAAATAAAAATCATGAATGTACATCGTATGTAAAGTACGATGATGATATGGATATGATATAGAATATTATGACTCTGTTTGATGAGAAATGGTCCCATATATCCATATCATCATCATCACATTATCACTTTTCCTGTGTTATTGGTCAGTCAGTAACAACAGGAAAGCTATAATATATCGTGAAGAAGATCCTTGCTCCTCTCTTCTCTTTATGTACATTGTAGTAGCTTCACTAGAGCTAGAGGTAAAACCAAGGCACAGAAAAATAAATGGTCTTGGGATTGTGAAGAGGAAGTTGCTGCTGTCTGCTACACAGGTTTCACACAGGTAAGCATAATTTATTGTTGCTTTTAGGACGTTTTCTATTTATTAAACTTAAATACTTGGTAGATACAAAACAGACTAAAAGATTGGAAGATAGTTTCTAGTGCGATTTGTCATTACATTTTTAATGTTCCAACAAGCTATAACAAATTAATTACAAGTTATTAGTAGTAGTGCAGATAACTTATTGAACCACAAGCGTATATTCATTCGTCCTGTTATGCAAAAGTAGCAAACACAAGTACAGAATAGATATCTACTACTGACAACTGAGAAAAACACTTTATCTAACCTCATATCCGGCTTGCAGCGTTGCATATGAGTCACTAGTCATAATCTGTCAATTGTTTACCGGGTATCATCAAGTATGAAGTAATAAATTGAGTCACCATTCAAAGAACTTGTAACGTCATTGTGCATTTAAAGTACGTGTCTATGTAATCAATATTAAACAACTGCTACTTTAAACTTTCACTTTGTTTTCTTTCACTTTCAGCTAGATTAGATTAAAGGCCAAGGAACTAACTTATTGTAATCGTAATACTAAGACTGATATTGCTGATATACGAAAGGACAAAGGAGGAGGAAGTTACACAACCAGTGAATTTTAAATTGCATTTGTCGTTCCGCATTCAAAGTTCCGTCTTTTTGGCCAGTTAAAATGGACAGCGTTGCCACCTTTGGTTACAGCAATACGATTGCAAAAGATTGTCTACCTCAAAACGCTCCTCAATCACCACCTCTTAAACTTGTATTTGTGGGCGATCCTTGTGTAGGAAAAACATGCCTTCTATATTCATACCAAAAGGGTGCTTATCATGACAATGAACTTTGTCACACTTCCGTGTAAGTTTCATGTAGTAAAAACTGACATTTTATTTGCATACACACAAGCAACAGATTCAATCAATCACTGTCGTCCATGTTTTTGATTTTACATGCACTTGACCAATCAGATTGGAAGGATTTACCAAACCTGTGCAGGTAAACGGGGCTGAGTACATTTGTTTACTCTGGGATACTATCGGCTCAAATGATTTTGAAAAGCTTAGACCTCTTTCTTATCCCAAGGTAATCTTTTAGCTCAATTTAAATAAAATACATGGAAGTTTGAAGAAAGCCAAGCATTTTTTAACGTAAAAATGTTTTTTTTTAACCTTTTCAGACAGATTGTTTTGTAATTTGTTATGCATTGAATAATCGGTCATCGCTGAAAAATACGCAAACAAAATGGATACCGGAAATTCGACTTCACGCACCTGATGTTCCGTTCATAATAGTTGGTAAAAATGCTTAATCTTACGCCTAATGTAGTCATGTTTCAAAATTACAATAATTTGTAATCAAGTAAAGTTCTAAGTCTCATGCAAACTTACCATCTTTTAATTTTATCAGGCACGAAAAACGATTTACGGGATACATCCCAAGCCCCTGATCTCATTACACCTGAACAAGTTCAAACGCTTCACGAAACTACGGAATCAGCAGCTTGCGAATTCCTGGATTGCTCAGCAAAAGATTTGTCAACGATTGAGAATGTGTGTCGCGTTGCAGTGGAAGTGATTCTCGAACACCAACAAAAAAAGCAAGCACATGCAGCAAACAATTCTCAGTCGCTATGCGTGGTGACATAAAAATGGATGCAATTAAAATCTAATAGTAAGAGTAAGCATCAAACCAAATGATAAGATGCTCTTCACCAGAATATCTTGTTCACATCATGCGACTTGACTTGAATTATACAGATAGGATATTTATGTACCTACCGATACAATCATGTATGTATTTGTAATGTATAAGTAGCTATTGAAACTTTACTTGAAGAATTGATGACACGCAAGCGGAAATCGGAATCGGATTAATTGAGTCATATTGTAATTTACATAAGACGAAGGGAATGCAAAGTCGCATAGTTAATTGTATTTGAAATAATTTTAATATCAACACTAGAATTGTATGCAAAGCAAGGAGACAGAACAGAGTTTCAAAGTATATGTGTTTAATTTTATTAAATTTATCAAAGGACGTACGTATTTTTGAAAAATGTTACATTATTACTCAAATGTTTGTGATCCCACTTAAAGATATTTTTACTGTATTTCTTAATTCTAATTGATTGTGGAAAAGACGAATGCGAGAACATAGTACATATATTCCTTTTGTACACACACAACAACATTAAATGCCGCAATAGTATTAAAAATCAAAATATGATGTTTCCTAATATCAACTGACGCTAGTTTGTAGTTGTTAAAATATTGTTATTATTAGTTTGTAGAATTGAAACAGCAATTTCGCGGTTGTATAACGATAACTGTTGAATCGTGATTACTAATGAAGAACCGGTGGTATTAATTGATCTGACGCTACATGTAGAAGTAGTATTTGAGAAATGTTAATTTAATTAATAACCTTGAAATCATTAGCTAGAAGCTATAGATTGGATACTTTTGCGTTGTGTTTAACTTATGTATGTAGTTTGTACTAATACATATTATACGATTTTTATGACTGACTGTGATTAAATGGTCATATATTCTGCTATCGCAGCTGAGTTTGTGCTGATATTGATCCCGAAGGCTCTAGAGGCTTCATTAAATAAAATATAAAACCTCCTGACAAAATATACTTAAGCAAGTTGCCTTTAATTTAATTTACTTCAAGCTACTCAACGATTACAATACAAATGACGTTTATCTTCACATATATCTAAGCGTTGCTTAATTTAAATTCGCTATATCATATCATTATTTTGCCTCCACTCTACATCATTTTTTGCATGCATGCAGTGTGTGGAAGGAGAAAGGAAACCGCAAAAACCATAACGAGAGCAGAGAAAAATGATTTTTGTATGTACTCATGGATCTAAAAGGTTATTATGACTATGACGAGCATAATTTGTGTGAATCCATCAAAAATATATGACGTGACATCATTTCTTAATGAAAATCTCGAATTTCAAATATAATCACTGCGTGTGTGTGTATAGTATAAACATAAAATGAAAGTGAATGGACAACTGGCCAACCCCATGCCTAAAAATTTACATGAAAAGGAACCATATATTTCCTAATAAATGGTCCCATTTTTTAGACCGAATACGAATAGCTAAAAGGTAGAACGGTAGCATGAGCTCACGTTTTGGCAATTGTGAAGCGATTGTGCGAGTACCGGTTGCAGATGTGCAAAACCTCTTTTCATCCTCCATCCATGCCATTGCTATTAGTATGACTTGAGAAGGATGACAAATATTAGTTTGCTTAGCAAGATAAGAGAATGAAATGAATACATGGGGGCTGGCAGTTGAAATGAGACAGTATTGCATATTATGGTAAAAGCGAAGTATAATATAGAGGCTGGATGCTGCCTGCATTGCAAAAAATCAAAATACACACAACAGAAAAACAAACATTTATTTTTAATAAGATTATGGATAAAGAAAGGGAGATAAACCATTTGGCACATTCAACATTTGCTTCCTGAGAGTCTCACAACCGAATTCTGTTTCAGTTTGCATTGAAACTTTTAAGTTGGAACGCTTGCATGCTGCTTGCTTTCTGTAATATGCATTTCACCCGTAAGTGCTAGTAAAAATGGGAAGTTTTTTTGGACTTTGTAAAAAAACGATCTCACGCATATCTTTTTAAAACGTTTTTTCATGACTTGTTTTTTTTTTAAATTATGTTAAATCAGTTTGCACCCATTTATTAGTGATTTGAACTTGTTTGGACGTAGCTAACCATGTGTGACTTGAAGGAAGAACTTCATGCTATTAAATGCATGATTGTCGGTGACAGCTTGACGGGGAAAACACATTTATTCAAAAACTTCACAAACCAAGTGCTTCCTAAGGACTATGTACCAACTGTGTAAGGGACAAATATTTTACTTTCTCATTTTAGCTTGTCCCTGCATTTCTCTGCCCCAACATACTTAATGTACCATTCTTTATTGATTCATTGATTCACAGGTTTGATGTTTATGACCTAGAAGTTCAATCCCAGAAAGGATGCAAACTGAAACTAAATTTGTGGGACTCTGCTGGACTACACGCTTATGATAGTGTTCGGCCAATTAGCTATGCTCATGTAAGTTCGTACTGTATAGTCTCATAACAATAGATACTACCAAAATTATTAAGTAATTTTAGCAGTATAATTGTGAATAACCCCGCCCTAGCTAATAACATAACGTATCATTTACAACAATTTGTTCGCAGACAGACTGTTTTATCATATGCTATAGCATCACGAATAAAGAATCATTTGAAAATGTTTGTCAGCGATGGATACCTGAAATTCGCAAGCATGGGGATGGGCCAAGTGTTCCTATTATTTTAGTCGGTATGCAATTGACAATTTTTCGTATCATTCAAGTCGACTTGTCTGCGGCCCCTATACTTCGTACGTATACAATAGAGAATGCTCATGGATCAGGATCTTGAAACTTAATTATTTATGTTTTAATTTTGAAACGCAGCTACGAAAGATGATGAGTCAGTATGTTTGGAGAAAAATAAAATTGACGAAAAGCACAGTAAGATGGGTGAATATTATATTACCGAGTCACAAGGCAAATCTATGCAGGAAGAAATTGGAGCAAAAGGGTTTTATTCATGGTCATTATCAAGTGAAAGGTGTACACTCGACATAATGCAAGCGATGATTGATCTTGCACACACAAAGAAAGTGGATGAAGATAAGCCTGTTGGTAATACTTACGCATTATCACATCTATCAAACATAATATTCGTTTGTTCGTAACATGTTTTGTTTCATATCTGATACATGAAAAATTAAGATCCAATATGGAATTTTACTTCCCCCACTGTCGTTTTTATGGGTGATCGTTTCGTTGGAAAATCGTCTCTTCTACAAGCCTGTTTATCAAACGATGTTTTTGGAACTCAACGGGGCAAACTGGAAACAACAGAGAAGTACTAAAATTTCTTAAATCATACTTAAGTCATTATAATGAAATTCATCTACCTATCGCATCTACTTATTTCTAGTCTTTCAAGACAAAATATTTTCTTCAATGATTTTTCAGATTTTTAGAATATTATCAAAATTTGGTAATTGATGGATGCGAGTACTTTTTGCGCTTTCTGGAAACGTCCTGTAAAACTGACGACATTACAATAATTGGCCAGGTACAGGTTGTTCATCAAATCTAATAACCATTAATAAAGGATTACTTCAATGCAATGAATCAATCAGTATTTTTCTGAGTGTTGCAGTATTCATGCCCTTTTTAATAAATGAAACAATTTTGAACGATAAATGATTTTGGGAATAGGCCGATGTTCTCGTTCTTTGTTACGCAATCAATGACCCATTTTCGTTTCAAACAGCAGAACATATTTTAAGAAGCAAATTAAAAGATGACCTAAAAACACCAGTAATATTGATAGGTAAATTACCAACCTGAAACATCTAACGCTAAATAATTTATGTGAGAAATACCACGTATTTTATCTTGTTTGCATGTGTTACAGGAACTAAAAGTGACTCGAAAAAAGAATCCGCATGTGTCATACCTACGGTAGATGGAGAATCACTTAAGCAAACGATGAATTGCATCGAATTTCTAGAATGTTCTATAAAAAAGATAGACGATATCTCTAAAGTTGTTAGAACAATAATTGACACAATCAAACACAAGTAATTATTATACTGTAATTTGAAGGAAGGGAACATGTTATTGTATGACAAATGACAAATCAAGAAGTGATATTAAAACAGTTTTGTGATCTAAGTATATGATAGCTTCTTAAAAAGTCTGACATAGGCAATGAATTATAGTGATTGAAAATTCCCTTCGAAATCTCAATGATGCATGGATGGCCCAATGCAGTAAGGCTTTTTTATGATTATTGTATATCTTGCTGGAATGGTCATAAATTACAAAATAAGATATTTGGAAGCACACCATATTACATCAAAATAAGATATTTGGAACTTTGGAAGCATACCATATTATATCAAATGTGATTAAACGTAGTCACAACTCTCAACATATTATTACAAAAATCCAACTCCACCAGTTCAAGACACGAATTTAGAATGGAAATCGTAAATTGTTCTCGCTTCGGCTTATTAAGCAAATTAGAATCGTTCCAGAAGGATTCATGAATCATTGATACTGAAATGTTATGTCTTAAAAATTTAATTGCGCTTTATCGGTACTGTCTAAGCTAATTCTAAAATTGTTTGTCAAGAATTCACAATACGAAGAATTGCTTTCTTTTCCTCATATCACCGGAAATCATAACCTTTGGCTGAACCACACGAATTCATTCACTACTTGCTAATTCTATTTGCTAGCAAAAATAATTTATAATACCTACATGTACATATACCATGATTATACACATACGTGTATATTATAGTTGAGATCCTTCATCTACATATATTTCATCATCACTTACTGTGCATAACGTATTTTGACTTAGTAATTAGGACCTATTACTCTGATTTCATTGTTTCACTGTCATTAGTGTGAAGAGATATGAAGGACGCAAGACGCAATTAAGAATGACGCATCAAAAAAGACCTGATTTTCAAACTCTGGGTCAAATGATAAATATTAATTATTAAACCTGTTCATATTGACTATCAGCACTTCATACTATGAATTAAGCATCTCGACTATAAATAATTCAACTTCTACATAGCTGTTTAATTCATCGGGTGTTTTTAAAGTTATTAACAAGAGTGTGAAAGATTAATTGGTGGGATGCCTCGTCATCGGGGAAGAGTTAACCGGCAAGCAGAATCTAGACCACATAAAATTACGGTTGTTGGGGACGGAAATATCGGGAAAACGTGTCTCCTCATTTCGTACACAAAGAATGAGTTTCCAACGGACTATGTTCCAACTGTGTAAGTAAACATTTAGAGAGGTTACCAAACAAAATAATGAACCTGAACTCCTAATAATTGTTGATTTGACGCTAATCCCAGATTTGATACACATCGTACCACCATAAAAGTAGACGACAAAGACCATCCTGTAACGTTATGGGATACAGCCGGACAAGAACAGTACGACCGCTTAAGATATCTCTCTTATCCCAAAGTACGCGCATGTGTGATTAACTTAAATTAAATTCAGTAATTATTCAAAATTGCATTGCCAGAAACTTAATTCAATATTTTTTGACTAGACGGATTGCTTCATTGTATGCTATTCAGTAGAAAATCCTTCCTCCTTTAAAAACGTACATGAAAAATGGTTTCCAGAACTGAAAAGGCATTGCCCAAACGCTGCGCTAATTCTTGTGGGTAATTGAATGAACATGAATGCAAATATACAAATTATGATATTCCTGATTATGCATTTGTATACTAACTCAACAAACAATTGGCTGCTTTAGGCACAAAATCGGATTTGAAAGAATCTTCAGGTTTGTCTGTAGTTTCGCCAAAAGACGCCAAGAGGTTGAGAACTAAAATTAAAGCTTATAAATGGCTAGAATGTTCTGCTCAGACCAGGGATAACTTAGAAGAGGTTTTTGTTGCGGCTGTAAAGGCGATTTTGTCAAGATCTAAACCAAGTTGTCCAATACTATAAAACTCATCAACAGTGCCACATAAATAACAACATGATATACTATATATAACACAAAGTTTTTTAATTAAAAAAGTTCTAGTTGGGAAATATGAACTGTATTTATTTTATTGTTTCTAATGAGGAAGTAAACGATTCCGCTATAAAGTACAATATTTAAATGACAGTTATTTGATGACGCTTATACATACCTATGTTGAATACATGTACTAAACATTTTGTATAGTAGGTAACTTTTACGTGTTGAACAATAACTTACTCTACTTACTTTTCCCTTACTTCATACTTCCACCATCATACTTTAACTGAAATTTATCGTTACTTTTATGCTTCATAACGATAAAAATGCTCTATTTACCATTCAGTCTCAAAACGTCTCAGAATTGAAACAGCAAACCTTACCTAGTTTAGCAGATAATTATAGGCCTATGTGTTCTATTGTATAGTGTATGATTAATCATATTTGACACTCATACATATCACATTTCATACCAGGACACAAATAAGTATGTACTTAATTCCTATTAAGGTGAGAATTTCGTTAGAGGTAAGGCGCGAAGCGAAGAACCTTAACACAGTCTAAAAACAACATAACCATCTATAGTAATAAAAACTGCGGAATAATAAAAAAAGGCACTACACTTATTTCATGAATGTATATTGTGTCTACCACAATTTATCAAACTTTGATACACTAGATCATTGCTAGCACTAATTTATTAGGAAATGAAATAATATTGTAAATAAATAAAACAAGATTGTAAAGCACGTATCTAGTTAACTATCTCGCTAGACCAACCAAATCATACGTGGCTTCTTTTGTCACTCTTCAAAACGTCGGTTCTAATAACTTCAAAAATAATAAATCCATGAAAACTCATGGTCAGTCACAGTCACGCATGAAGATGCCAACTAAGATTCTTGGGATCTCCTTTTCTCCATTCGTTGCACATTGCACCATAAGTGTTAAATAGGTATAAATAACCCACTTATTATATAGTCATTAACTGCTAATTATTGTATAAATCATTCTTTCATTGTTTTTATTTATTTGGGAGAGGGGGATGGGGCGAGTCTTCTGGCGAAGTCGCATTGTTTAGTGGAGAATCAACAGGCCTAAAAAACGGAGATTCTCTTCCACCATTTGAAGACACAGACGACTCCGTTTCATTCGAATTCTGTGAATCTTCCACATGATTAGTTATCATCGACACAAGAGAACCAGATGAGGTAGACGATGCTGGATTGAAGGGCGAGGTGGAATTAATGGCCTGACTCGTAAAGAATGAATGACTGTTGCTAACAACTGTGTTAGCAGAAAAATTGTAGGAAGGCGAAGATTGGTAATTAGCGGCAGGTACGGGGGTTTGGGTTGTTGTTGCCGTTGGTTGAGGGCTCCCCATAGGAAAACTTAAAAGGCCTCCAGGACGTTTAGCAGGTTGCGGAGAGCAGTCCATCATGTTAGAATCCCAGTCACACTTCCTCTTCACACCTAATAATAAAAAATACGAGAGTTAAATAAACATTATGAGGTTAATGCTGTCAAAGATCTCAGTAATTGAATGTCTATAATACATATGATATGAATTAAACTATATTGGAACTGCACATACCTTGACCTGTTAGGACGCTGGGACGAACAGCTATTGGACTTAAGGATCGACGCGTGGTGAAACTTTTCCTTGTAGGAGAAGGGGATGAAAGAGATGGAGAAAATCGAGATAACACCCGAGGCGAAGCAGCAGGAGATGAAGAAGCCGATGAAGTTGGTGGCATTGATAACCACAACTGATCTGATAGACTAGGTCGTCTTGTTGTCACCTCCATTGACATAGAATCCTAATAAAGAAATAATAATGAGTTTTCTCGCAATCTATTAATCAGATAATGCAAAAAATTACATTTCCTCAATTATGCACAAAGTGGTTTTCTTACCAATGATAAGTCTTCCCATGACTGAGCAATATTACTAGTCCCATTAAAGTCCTTCTCTGAAGCAGTCTCCCAATCTGGATGGTCTTCATGGCGAAGCTGACAAACACGGTTTGGAGCTGGTCCAGGAGATCCCTAATCAAAGCATACGATAATTTAACACTTCAGTGAGTTAGAGCTGTCGCAACATAATTGTGACAATGTTTTGGTCAAAAATGATACATACAGGACTAAAGCTGGCTGAGAATCTTCTGGGTCTTGATCCACTTAATGAAGATAAAAATGATGTTGCCAGTGAAGTGGGATCGACCTCAGCAGCCTCCTTTACAGTTTCAGCTAAACTACTTGTAGCTGCATTGTTGACAGAGCTTGGGGTTCCAGACGCCAAACTTTGAGTTCCTGACTCATCACGACCCGTACCCAATTGATTGATCATGGGGGCAGAAGAGGAACGTTTCAGATTCAGCCTGTATAAAAAATATAGAGGTGCCATGTGTATAAATGATCTTTTTGGCAAAACTCTGTTATGATTGATTACTTTCAGCAAGCTTTCACTTTTACGCAAGCATAAGATACGGGCAGAAATATGGATAAATGAAAAACCAAAAAAAGGTGTCATACTGATTTAAAGCCGTTCCCACAATTGATGAGATAGGGCTTGGACATGCCCTGGTCCTATGAATCGCAGGACTCGGACTGCATGACCTACCACTCATTAAAACACTACTACTCGGACAGCTTCCAGCAGCTGAAGGAGCAACTGATGAAGTTGTGGATTTTATGGCTACACCACACCGCCCTGTGCTTTCACCGGTGGAACAAGCACCATCTTCTGTTGATGGCCTTGCGCACTCCGCAATAAATGTCTTATCCGGATCCATTTCTTATCATGTAGTTACCGGTCACTGGTGACCTATATCACAAAATTTGACACTTATACACTACACACCGTTGACACTGTCAACGTCCAGCTAACCTCACACGCAAATGTTTGTCACTAGAGAGTTACAACAACTTCTAGTTTTTTTTGCTTCTTTTGCAAATTGGCAAAAGCGCAACAAGAGATAAGAATGCAGATCGGTATCTTTCGAGTTTAAACGTTTGCGAGTTGTAATTTGAATTAGTAGTTAACTTTGAATGAATACTAAAGAACAGTATTTTGCGTGACTAGTTTTTATCCTATTGACAACAGAAAACAATAAACGACCTGAATACAATGGATCATAAACCAGAACGGTTTGTGTTTTAAACAATTGACTAATCAAGTAGAAAGAAAGATGAATGAGAGGAATTCATGACGCTTATTCAACAAAAATGCCTGAAAAGTATGAAGCATGTGCGAGGAGGAGTGAGCTCTCAAAGTCTCAAATCTTCTTCAACTGTTTAGCAGAGAACTGTTAATACATTTGCATGAGCGTGATTGACATGATCTTCCAGTCACTCCAGTGGTGGAACTGGATCTTTCATTCTAAACTTTGTCTATTAGCTATGATTCCTGGATTTGCTTTTATTAATGTATGTACTTCCACCCAATTTGAAATTTATGACCAAAAATGCGTTTGAGTTTTTTAATGTACCATAGCTTATTGGAGATTTTAAGAGTTTTTAGCAATCAACATTTACTCCTGCTCTGACTTTTACATCCGCAGCACTCGTGCAAAAGAACCTACAAACAACTTATCTCCTTAATTTTTTTTCATTACGCACGTCACTTGTTAGTAGAAGTAAGTATAATGCTGTATGTTGAAGTTGAACAGTTGAAGCATAATAGCATAGTAAGTATTCCACCAGCTGCCAGGAAAATGTATGTAGGCCTGCTAGTAAATGACTTTTAGTTATAATTATTGTATATTACTGCCTCAACAAACATTAATATTGTTCATCCTGGCCTACCTGGCACGTATATTTGCCTTGGTAAGTAGTCAGCATCATAATTAACGAAACAATGTTTAATCTTTTGCCTTTTGTGATTCTTCAGATGATAGACACAAACTTTATCGATCTTCATCATTCACACAAAGAAAAAGAGCTCCTAAAGTTCGTACATATTTCACATCCCAGATCAATCAATGATGAAACAAAATGAGCATTTGTTAACTAACGAGTTAACCTTAAAGAATCCAAATTATTTGAATCAGCCGACAAAAACAGCTGATCTCTCAGAAACCTTCCACGGATCCTCAGAACAAGAGAGACAATCTAAACTTGAAGGCGATACAAATTATTATCAAGCGGATGGCTGGCCATTTATATAGGATTCCACTGATATGTACAAGGCAGAATGGATTTACGATATCTGCAACAATCTACATACTTCCTTATCGTTTAAATATAAATGGTCTGTAATCACCGAAAATGAGAAAAATGCGCTGTTCCGGGGAAACGTATTAATGTAACCTTTTTAAGAATGACACTGTCATTTCGCTACTTCTCCTCTACAACAGAAGAACTCTGCATTCGATAGCGGTAGTAACAGTAGTACTGTCTAGTCAGATCACAGATCCGCCGACCTCTGAGAAGGCTTACACTTTTACACACATACAATCACACATACCATCACATACAGAATTACACCTTGTGTTTTTTTACCATGCATTGGCCTGAAACTCAATTCCCCTCACTTGTATTCATGCAGTTTCAGCGTTCTTTCAAGTAATCCACAAGAGCCAATCCCGATATAACCCCAATAATAAGTAATGAAGTAACTATTATATACGAAAGCAAGCATCAATTGGTGATGGTGACAGAATGCAAAGCATATACCACATACATGACATTATACTATCAGCAGATAGAAGAGAACATTATATATAAAAGCCATATGGAATTTACTTACATGTATAGCTAATAACTTTTGTACATAAACCGTTGTTGCAATAAATGAACGTGAAGCTTGAAAGGTGAAACAAAATCAAAATTGCGCATTCACCATTTCAGTAAGCTTAGGACAAGCCGGAATTATCGTCTGTACTTGTTGGCATTAAAAAATTATATTTTGAATTTTAACAAGACAGAAATCTTTTTGTGAGCAATACTAATCACTTAATGAATTACTTCCTTTCGGAGACTCACTCACTCCCTCCTTTTAGGAGTTTAATGAATAATGAACTGACTTTCTAAGAGATGAAATTCGATTGAAATTGAAATGTAATGAGACTTTTTTTGAGTACATGAGTACAAACATATAATGAAGGATAGCTAGCAGTGAGACTACAGATAATATGCGCTCTCGCTGTACAACAAGAAGCGTCGTAGATGAATTAGCCCAAGAAAGTAATTTCGGCTACTTTTGTACTGTATTAACTATATCATATTAACTGCAGTGGAGAGAGTAAAGTTGGCTTAATAGTGAAAGAGTATGCATATTTATATAACGGTCTGTGATAAAAAATCGTGCAAAGATGCAGAGCAATGGGTAATTGATGTTGAGGCGTTTTATCATCTTCAATTATTCGTATCTTTGTTCCGTACACATTAAAACGATGGTTGCATGGTTTTTGTGCGGTTTGAAATACGACGTTTCATATTAAAAATGAATTCCAAATGCTTTCACCACTTCATGGTATTTAATGTCACCCTACCGTTTCAACTTAAATTATAGAAACAACAGAAACATTATTTTGGTTTCCTAAAAAAGAGTTGTTATTTAAAATTTTATTCTGAATAACTGTCATTTATGTACACGTAACTCAATAAATCACTCATTCCCAGGCAATTAATAAAAACCCATAATAGAAATCTTCTAGAAATGCCATTGCAAAAAACTAGAGATAAGTCGGGAGTTAAAGTAATATTATTATGCTCAATTACAATTTGAAATAGTCTTGTAACCAATCTTGTTGACATTTTGAAACTTGTCAGTGTGTGTTTTGTGTATCTATCTTTCTATACATATAAAAGATACAAATGAGTGTCTCAGCGTTACATTTTTCAACAATATAGTTAATAAAACAAAATACTAGAGATACGTGAAACATGAAAAGAACTAAAACAAACCTACAAAACAAAAATAACTTTAAATAAACTACGTAAACTTTAACAGAACTACTTTCCACCTATGATTTAGGACTGTCTCAACGAAAAATAGGTAAGTATCAAATCTATACAAGTATTCCACGAACAGGCATAAGCCTGTGCTCAATCACGGAGAAAGCATCAGTGAGGTAACTGGTGCACCTTAACCTTCACGTACTACGGTACACCAGACTGTTAATTATTTATTTACTTTATTAATGTGATAATAGGTCGCATTAATATGATGAGATATTGTGTTTTATTCACTCTGGTGGGGATGTCCAGTGATGAGTTTTCTATCGTATAATTGGTACAGTGGTTACAACTCGTCGAATTAAAACACTTGAATGTGTACGCGAAGAAAGATGTCCTACATTTTTCTTAAATCGAGAACAAAGACCGACCCATCAGAGGCTGAAGCACCAACTTTATCGCCTCTCGAGTTCCAACACACTTCAAATATTCCCCCCGTTCCTTTGTAACTATGTACCAGTTGCCCAGTCTGAAAACACAAATTACAATATGAATATTCACAAAAGTTGCCACCTTCCAAACCTAAATATTGATAAGTACTGTACTGTGTAAAGAGTTCACGTACCTGAGTTGACCAAATGTGAACACACTTATCAAAGCTACCAGAGGCAAGGAGCATTCCATCGGGGGAGAAAGCAACCGAATACACGGGCTCTGTGTGCTTTGTTAAACGATGAATACAAACCCCTCGTTCCACGTCCCACAACCGAACTGTGGAATCGAATGATGCACTAGCTAAGATTAAGTTCATGTTTGGATTGGCAGTTCCAGGTCCAGTGGGTGACCATTTGATGGTATAAATTTCCTTAGAATGAGCTTGTAGGTCGTGGACGCAAGTATCTTGATTCATGGACCAAATCTGGTGCAAAGAAGGAAAAAATGCAATGTCTCCTGTAATGGCAAAGTCAGGATTAAAGTGACAAAAATATGTACCTTCAATGTCATGTCATCCGAGCACGATGCTAAAAGCTTCCCTTGTGGATCCCATTTGATAGCATTTACTTCATTCTGTAGATGAACACAAAAAATCATGTAATGGGGATTTCATGTATAGCCAAGTCACGTATATTCCACTGGACCAAAAGCTTTATGAATACTTACAGTATGACCCTGGAATGATTTTATAGGCTTGTCAGTTCCCAATCTACAAACATGTATGCACTGATCTGTTGAACATGAAGCAAACGATGTGTTCGATTGCCAATCTACATCGAGAGCTGGAGCTGAATGGAAAGCAAATTGTTGTGTGCACTGTCCAGATCTAAATAAATGCATAATTTTTAGTCGAAAATATTCTCGCCAGTTTTTTAAATTCCAAATTAATTTCAAACTCACGCTGCATCCCAAATGATAGTAGTTTTGTCGACTCCAGCAGACAGTATGTAATTTCCTCGTTTATTCCACTTCAAAGCAAAGATAGGTCCTTTATGTTGACCAAGGGTAGACGCAAGCCGACCCTCAGTAGTCCAAATTCGTGCAAACCCGTCGTAAGATCCTGTAGCTAGCAGTGTGCCATCACAGTTCCAGTCTAACGAGGTTACATCCTTGTTAGACGGTACCTCTGTCCCACCTTTTTGAATACAGTGTCGCAAGACCAGTTGGTTGGGGGCTGTGGTAGGGTCAGTCATGTTCCATATTCTCGCTGTGGAATCTCCAGATCTACATTAAATACAACGCAATAAGTCAGTTATAATAGGCAATTTTAAATCACTATTTCACATCTTTAGTCCTGAACTCTGTCGCTTACCCAGACGCAAGCAGGTCTGTTGTGGGATTCCAAGCGCAAATGAATACTTCACTTTCATGACCTCTAAGAACAGTTGCTTTACTCGCGGGTATTTCTATATTCGAATCTACTTCTCCTGAAGCCTCATTATTGCCGGAAGTTGCTGAAATTAATTTTTTCAAACATACTCATGTAATTTCTACTGCGAGCATTTCCTCTTGATAAGTATTTTAAACCATAATTCACTTACAATACGGATGCTTATTATTTTCTTCTGTATTATTATTTTCAGTGGTTTCTGATTTTGCCTTTTGGCGATCAGCTTCTTTTTGCCTTGAAGCAACTACATCTGGCATTACTGCATCTATAAGGGATAGTGATTCAATCATTCTTTCAGAGCCATCTTCTCCAATTGAGATCTCTGCTTCTGTGTACTGAAGGCCTTTTTGGATAATCGACAGAAGGGCAGCTGGGGGAACGAGTGCACCATTTATATTGGATTGTGAAATGTGGGACTCAATTCCAAATGTGTATGCGGAATGCTGGAAACCTAAATATTTTATTTGCAAATAATTAGTTGGGTCAATCTGAGACAGACTGCATTTTGCGTATAGGGATTTCACAAAGGTACTTACCAGATTCCTGTAGATATCTGTACACTAAAAAGTTAACTTCGTCACTTGAGAAGCTCATTTGGAATCTTTGGAACAGCTCTAAAGCTGCGGCAAACTTTTAAACAAAAAAGTAGAAACTTCCACCTTGACTTGTGATGTTTTGATAGTCCCAGTCCACAGTCACTGGACAGCGAGCAAACCCCACTTCTGAATTTTAATTTGTACAACGTGTCTCAAAATATATGGAATTATAAAACTACATATCTAAGTTGCTTTTACACCACTACTGTTACTAAACACGTATCACAGGTTTTGACATCCGATAGCATTTATGCCACCAACTCCATTAACTTGCGAAGGTTGTCGAGCAAACTGACGGTTTCTCCCGTGCTCTTTTCGTTTCTGCTTTGCCGTAAATGGAAACCTTTTTGGTGCACAACTAAAAAATTAAAATGGAAAACAATGCAACAATTATATTCAATTCAGCATTTGCTTGTGTATTTAAACCAATGAAAAAAGATTGGTACAGTGAAACAATAGATATTCATGCTTTGTAAATTAAAAAAATGCATAATTAGCCTGAAACTATTTAAACTAACTGAATAGCTTTCAATGGTTTTTTCTTTGCTTTGCACGGTATTCTTCCAGCGATCATTTATCCACTCAAATTGTTTAGAAAAGTTGGAAATCCCAATAATTTTCAAGAAGTAATTGAAATTGAGTAAAAGTAATCGGCGAAATATATTTAAACTACACCATATATAATCTATAATCAGTTATACAGCAATTTACCGCAAAATATCTGCCTTTCGGCTTTACAAGATCATTTATAGCTTTGTAACTGTAGAAGATTCTCTAATTCCCTAAGCGCAAACTACAGAAACTTAAATACATAATTAGAATCTACCTTTAAATTGATAACTTGACAAAACAATTGACAAAGCCGCATTTGTACACATGAACATTTTGAATTTGCATTCCGTTTTCGATAGATAAACTGAGTGACTAATTTGCAAAAAAAATACTAAAATGCTCTCATATCAAAGGGTAGATAACAATATTAAGTAAGTATTATCAGGAAAAGCTGTTTGTTCCTTTCTTACCACCACAATGAACCTTTCCTCCCCTCCTGTCACTACTTAACTTCAAGATAACGGCTCTTGCTCTTTTATTCTGCCTTAATTTTTAAGCGACCTTGTTGTCTACAAATTCGATGTTTCTTAAACATTATAATATTTAGAAATAAACTGGATAATGCTTCATCGAACACATAATATTATTTCTCATATTAGTTCAAGATGTTAGATACGCGCTGCGTGTGTAATACCAGGCAAAGCAACTCATGTAATACAATGTATGTGATGTGTATACCGCTTTTACCCTCATAAAACTACATCCATAGAAAGGTGGAAGCTATAACTAAAAATGAAACTCAAAACTACATATCTCTATTTTTCGGACGCTCGCTTGCATACAGTCAGCATTACACTTCTCACGAATTTACATTGTGCATCGAAATGATGCTCCTCTGCTTGGAAAATTTTATAATATACGACCACATCAAACTATCTTTCTATTTTAAAATGTAGTTTATGTATACGTTTCATTTCATCTGTCCATTTCTGCTTTTTTGTGATTTAGCTTCGCAGTACGTACTTGTACTTTTGTACTTGCTGCATTCATAAAAGGAGAATGCAGACCGCAACAAACAAGAGAGCAGAGATAGCAATGCAATGCATCGCTCTGACAATCACTCCGGTTAGGTTCTAGAGCTCAGTTTTCTGCTCTTTTTTAAACTCTTCCGTATTCCTTACCCACCTACTACTTGTATCTGAATCTGGTCTATCTTAAAAATCAAAATGCCACAGGAATATTGAAGTGTTTGTAGTAAGGAATAGAATACGGTAGTATTACTACATCTATAATGTTGGATGATAGGGAATAATATATGGACAGAATGTGCGTAAATACTTTTGTAGCAGAAAGCATAAAGTGAAGTTTTCTACTCCAGTTTAACTCGTAAGTTTCAAGTATTCAAAGAAGAGTACGAATTACATAATAAATGTCATACATTGTATTGCTTTTCTTTTCACTTCATATTTGCCATTCGCCTACCTGAACTGAACATTTTTTCACAAAGAACCACAACATTAAAAGCGCAATACATTCCGCACTCCGCACCATTTTCTCTGTTTTTGCAGCATCTTCAAGTAGAAAATTCATTCCAAACTTGTATCTATAATGACTATTATAAATGCATTTATTAAATTCAATAAATTACAATGCATAGAACCTACAATTCGATATCAAAATCAGCCTGATGTTCCTCACAGTCATTACCAGCGTTCCTCTTGCATTGATATTTGTATAGCTCATGACAGAAACTGTATTGACAAAAAAATGCAGCGTTATATCTATAAAAATGATACGGATGCAATGCAACACGGGATGTTACTAGATATAGATATGAAAAGCCAAGAATATTCCATGCATGCCCTTATGTTTTTTATTAGAGCATAGAGCACAGTAAAGAACTGTGGGAGTATTCACCTGCTGAATGACTTCAGGCATGGCTGAATCAAGTCAAGTCACACAGGAATACTATTCATACAACATAATATTAAACGCGCGTACATGTGTGGTTACTTTTTTTATAATAAGTTGCACATTATGTAATACGAATACGACTACTATACCGCTCTATTCAGTTACCTAGAATGAAGGGTGGCGTGATCTTGATTTTCATCATGGTCAGCTTAGTCATGTAGTCATCGCATGCATCTTAGCGGCCAATTTACATCAGTTACTCTTGTGTCGCTGCTTAAGCTGGGGCATTTTCCATCAGAGACCGTGAGATCTGAGGACAGGATCTCGTTGAAGATGAGAAGGACTTTGGCCATAACTATCAAATGTGCTGACGCATTACACGCACGTGTGCTTGAAAATGTAAACTGGAAGAGTATAATTTAAAATTAGTGGTAGGTAGAAGACATGTAAGTGCATTTTCTCAACTGTCGGTGGGCTACGATTTCATTTGACAAAGTGTCTGAGCCGGGTATCGGGTTTTAAAGTTTTTAGATAGCATTTATTAGTGAAAAGTTAAGTAAAGTTGGTCAGTGCAGGAATTTTTGAGTCAGTGATACATACAACAGCTAGCACTTATATCGGCAAGCGCAAGGTTCTTATAGTAATAACATTTATGGTGAAAGTCGCTGGAGAAATCAGCCAACTGAAAAATTCATCGTACTTTGATAAGGTATAGACAAAAGGAAAGCTAACTGGTACAACTCGAGCAACGACGAAAACCGGAGTTTTTAACGATGGGTGTTGGATCTGAAATATTAGCTAGCCTAACAAACACCACATCAGAGAATGGGGAGGTAGCCAACAGGCCAATTAAAAATGCTTTGACAGTACTATTCTGGCCCGTGGCTATACCTTACCTTGTGTACAAATTCGTCACAATGTTTCGGAGAAGATTTGGACTTAAACTGAGGCCATTGGAAGGAAAGGTAATCGACATTAATGAAATGGTTATTTACATTGTCGCACGTGTAACTGATTTTATTATGCTAAATTGTGTTTTTTATAATTTGAACAGGTAGTCGTGATTACTGGCGCCAGTTCAGGAATCGGTGAAAGTTTGGCCAAAGTATTATATGCGGACGGCTGCCGCCTTATTCTCGTATCAAGACGAGTCGACGAGCTTGAGCGTGTCAAATCAGATCTAGTTCGAAGCAAAACTGTAAGTTTAATAAATAGTAAGTATTCTGCATTTGAAAGTTCCAATAATTGGTTTTGCGATAACTTAAGATTAATTTTGTGTTATTAGTACGGACCTGTCTATGTTCCTGCGGTGGTTCAGTTGGACCTAGCTGATCTCAATTCTGTTCGATCAAAAACGTCAGAAATCCTCCAGATATACGGGTATGTCGATATTCTTATTAATAATGCTGGAATGAGCCATCGTGGAAACGTATTGGAGACGTCCATTGAGGTGGATCAGCGACTAATGGCCGTGAATTATTTTGGACCATTGGCCTTAACGAAAGGTAAAAAGAGCCCAACATGCTTGTCAAAATCGTCACTAAATTACCTTATCATTATTTTAACGTTTTTAACAACAACCAATCACTCTGTTTTCAGGATTGGCTCATTCCATGGTAGAACGTCGAAACGGTCGAGTGGTTTTTGTTAGCAGCGTTCAAGGAAAAGTGGCAATACCTTTCAGGTATCACGACATAACTTAACAATCGTGCTGATATATTACCCGGAAATTGATTGAAACATATAATCTATGCACAGTTTTTGTGACAGGTCTGCCTACACTGCATCAAAACATGCTATGCAAGCCCTTGCCGATTCAATGAGAGCCGAGCTGACTGATCTAGGAATCAAAGTGACCGTTGTTAGTCCTGGGTATGTGAAGACGCAGCTGTCAATCAACGCTCTTACGGGTACTGGAGACAATCATGGTCAAATGGATGCCAGCACCGCTAGTGGCTTATCTCCTGACACAGTGGCCAAGAAAATTGTTAACGCAATAGTGAATGGAGACAACGACGTAGTGATTAGCTCGTTAGCACCTAGAATAGCAATTTTTATTAGAGGGATGTGGCCCGATTTCTTTTTTTGGCTAATGGCGCGCCGCGCTCGAAAAGGTATAAACTGAATGTATCAATATTAGTTGAGTTGACATTGAAAGATTTCGTGTCGACAATTGTTCAATTCTTTCACTAGAAACGTAATTTTCAGTCATTTGTACTTTTAGAAATGTACTTTACTTTACCCATTACCGGTGTGTTGATAAGTCTAATTGAATTGTGAATATTAAGTGTACTCAAAGTCATATTTGTCATTTTCAACATTAATGTACACAAATTTATAAGCATATGATATGCATACAGTTGTATTATATCATATTATATAGTAAATGTTCAATAAACTGTTACACGTTGTCAGTTTATACAAGTAAATACATTCTTTTGCTTCATGGTAAGTAGGAAGGAACCTTTAAAAGACCAAATAAGAAAATATATGCTTGTAAGCTTAATTTTCTAACTCATTACTTTGTAGACAAAATGTTTGATAGAAAATTGTCTTTTGTAAATTACAACTTGTAATCCATGGATTCGCAAAGGTCCATGAAATGGGGCTTTATTGAGTAAGATACCATGGACACCTTTGGACGATGCTATAAGACTGAACACGTGTTAGATTTTTAAAAAACTATACGCATATTTATTTCAAACAAGGAAAGTCAGTGTTTTTGCATTTTAGTACTCCCGTTTTGTAAGCCATTTCATAGTGCTCAGCAATATTGCACATAGTGACAGTTGGGTGTATGATTTTCTAGTGATTCGTGGGCTGTTTACTAGCGTCAGGGCTAATCCTTTTGATGTCACCAAAAGGTTTTCTTGGGCGTCCATTCCCTGTTAGTTGAGAAATACAGGTGAGCTCACTCTTTTCCCGGTGGACCTAACACGTAACTTAAGTACTGCGAATGTATCTACATGATCTTTTAAAGAATTTTACTAGACGTAAAAAAGTTTTTCCAATCAATTTAACTTTATTTCAAATGTTTACGTTCATTTCGTTTTGAAAGAATGAGCGTATGCCAGTATGGGTCAATTGGTTCACCATTTAACAAGAAAGAAGCCTCGGAACGAAACTCTCGTTGTCAGTACCTTGATAGAAACTCGGTATTCATATATTTGAGTCACTTTCTTTCATCGTTTGGTGATCGGGTCTGGCATTTCGCAGTAGGATTGTACCTATACTACCTTTACCCCTGCTCTTTGATGGTATGCTGACTCCTGACTCTAATAAGCGTATAGCTAAGTTTGACATTATTCTGCCCATTTCCAATATAAGTACCCATACCTTTGCTTGAAGCTTACTGCAGTTTATGGCCTATCAACATGTGGGTCATTGTTTATTCTTGGGGCCCCAGTAGGACGCTGGGTGGACAGTTCCAATCGGCTAAGAGGTACACAATTGTTAACAACATCATCGCTTATCTCATTGTTGCATCTTCATGTAAACCCTTCTTCTTATTTTATTCTCTACTTCAGCTGCACGAATAACAATTGTTATTCAAAATACAGCGGTTGTAATCAGTGCGACGATAATGGCATCTTCAATTTTTTATAAAGAGAAAATGTCGATGATTTGGGATGGCAGGTTAGAAGTTTTGACATATGCCACAATCATAATCTTAGAAGTTGTTGCGGAACTTGCATCAATGGCAAATAAGTTGGTGCTAGAGAAGGACTGGATCGTTGTTCTTGCACAAGGGGATCAACAGAAATTGTCTTGTTAGGAACAAACTAGACTGATTCATATTTACTCAGCTCATCTAAACTTAAATGTTGTAAATCACAATCGTTTTTTTTTCATAAATTACACTTTCAGACCTTAATGCGACCATGCGGACAATCAACCTCAGTTGCAAAATATTAGCCCCATTCGCAGTTGGGCATCTGCTGGAATGGTTCTCGTACGTGACAGGGGCGATTTTCATAGCATCATGGAATGTTGTGTCTGCCTTTGCAGAATTTTATCTGCTCCATATAATATTTTCTCTCGTGCCAGAACTTTCCTTGAAAAGCAAGAATGGTTGTTCCTCCGGCCAGCAAAGAATATCTTCGGTTCAGATTAATAATGCAGATGAACCATGTTGTGTTCCTTCCCAGAGAAATGAGAACTCTGCAGTTGAATCGCCCCCGGCAGTAGAGCCTCCAAAAAAATTGCGATCGCAGACGGCTCATTGCACATGTAGTCGAAAAGGGAATGCCTGCATAAATAACAACAACGCGGATGCTCAGAAATGTGGAAAAGAATTTCAAGAAGTATCTTTGACTGCCCCACAGTTATCGCGAACCACTAGCTGTTCACGTAATAATGAGAGAAAGCAGCCAGCTGCAAAGCTAGAAAGCAAAGATAAAACAGAAACAAGGAGTGGAAGACTCTTCGAGTTTTGGGATGGATGGAAAGTATACTTTTCGCATCCAGTTAGATTCGCCGGACTCGGACTAGCCAGCTTATACATGACCGTTCTATGTTTTGATAGCGTCAGCATTGGTACATGACCAAAACATCTTTAGCTCGTCAGTATGCAGTTCGTCGATTGAGCTACTAATTAAGTTAAGGATGGAAATAACATTTTTATTTTTTGCTCTGCTGTCAGGTTACTTATCCAGTCAAGGCGTAAGCGCAGCTTTAAGTGGCAACATCACTGCAGTGGCTGCATTCGTGGGCATTCTAGGAAGCCTATCATTTCCTTTCGTTAGACGTAAGCTGGGACAAAACAAAGCTGGCATTTTTGGCTTTAGCTTGGAAACACTGTGTCTGCTACTTTGTGTGATGTCTATCTTGGCTCCTGGGTCTCCCTTTATCCCTTCATCCATATTTAAAACTTTTGATAATACTTCACCCACATGCCAAAGGAAAAATGTCGCAGAAAAGTCTCTGAAAGATCACTGGGAGCATCATTCGAATGTATTCTTATTGGTAGCAGGCATTGTATTTGCGAGATATGGTAAATAACATTGAACATTATTCAAGAGCACATATAAGCTACTCTCCTAAGCCCAAACATTTGCATTTTTAATGTCTTTGTGTAATGCTTTTCAGGACTCTGGGTATTGCACTTACAGCCAGTTTGAACTATATTATGCAGTTAATTCTTTTGGCTTTTTACAAGTTATCAGAACTTTAGTTCTTTCTTTATTTCAAGATTGCAGATCTTAGTGTGACACAAATTTTCCAAGAGAAAGTTCATGAATCTGAGAGAGGAGTAATGGGAGGGGTACAGAACTCATTAAATCAGCTATTGAGCTTGGTGAAATTCGGTTTAACTATCATGCTACCCTATCCAGAAACGTTTGGTTATCTCATTTGTCTCTCATGGCTTTTCGTATTGATTGGGTAATAAAATCTAAAAGTGTATAATCAAAATTAGTTTTAGATTTAATATTTACTAAAAGTATATGCCCTCCTAAATTCGACATTACTTTTGTGCAGTTGGTTACTTTTCGTGACCTATGTGTGTGTGGACGGGAGGAGGATTCAACCTATCGAGAAGCAGGAAGACCGGAAGTAATGAACCTAGCAATTGACACTGATGAATCAGTTAATAACTTGTTGGCTGCAAAAATACAAGATGCACATTTTTATTTGTGCCTAAAATGTAAAGTGATGCTCTGATATGCATACAGTGAATGAAGTAAAGGGAAGGAAAACAGTATTTTCTTCTGAACATATCAAAATTAATTTTGAAGATTAAATAAACTGCAAAGTTTCTCCAAACTTAACTGCTTTCGTGTCATTTGGGTTTCTTAAAGAATTCAAAAATGGAATGCATGTATGCAAGCAATAACATTATTCTAACTACTAACGATATCCCTGAGTAAATAACAGCTCACCTAATTCATATTCAATTCATGGTTCAATGCACTGTTACTGTTAGGTATATGATGGAACTTGATATGATGTAATTAAAATCTGAGTTCATCTTTACGGTTTCTTCAAATAAGTGATTCAATAAGTCTGCATGTTATCGTTATTTATAGGTATTATCGTTGTCCATTTTTTTAAAATCATGCATTACAGGTCAGTGCCGTGGTTAATGAGGTTTATGTTTTGAATTGCTCTATTTGAATAATGTTATGTGCATATCATTTTACATTTACCTGGGGTATTCCAAATGGCTATATATACTCTCCTGTCACCTAATACCGTTATTTTAATGTGAATGTGAAATATTTATTGCTTTTAAATTGCACATGCATTTTTGTCTATGAAGACTTTGCAAATTGCTTGGTGAACGAACGGTGAGATTGGCAAAAACTATTATGCGACTTCCATTTGTGCACCTGTGATTTAGTATAAAATGGATGGGTATGTCACATGACAAAAGCACTCACGGTCTGCGAACACCCGTCAAAGCAGCTTTCTGCTATTCGATTTCGATCTTCTGTTTTGTAGTGGCATTAGCGAAAAAGAATTATTGTTTTTAGGACTGAAATCTCTTCTCCAGGGACGAAATTAAGATGGCTGTACGAAATTGCAAGGTTGGCACATTTTTTTATACCACAAATATTTTTTTGTTCCATAAATCTTGTCAGATTTAGACTCAAGATGAAGACCATACGTTTCTTTTACTCAAACAGGACGTTACATACGTAGCAGCGACAGTACTACTCTCCGCTTTTCTTGTGGCAGCACAATGTGAAAACGCAACAACAGCCACAAAGTCCAGTGACCCAGCACACTCTCCAGGATTAGAGCGGATCAAACCATTAACTTCTATGAAAAATCCAAACGCGCCTGCTGAAAATCTTAACGAACATATGAGCTCCAACGAAAAAATGGACGAGGATCAGAAACGGATCCAGACGGAGGATGAATCTGAAAATCTGACCAACAATCATGCTGACAATATGATGGTAACTGTTGGAAGCCAAAAGAAAGTTAACAGTCATGAACCAGAATCGAGGTCAAACTCGTCATCTGCAGAATCTGTCGAAGTCCACGCCAGCACACATCCCTTGTTTGCTAACCGTCATCAGGAAGATGCCTCGGGGACTGCCGCCTTGGAAAATCCTGACTCTAATTCCAATAGTGAAATAGTACATGAGCACGTAGAAAAATACCAGCTCCATCAAAGTTCAGAGCAAGATTCTGATGAAGATGCAAGCTTTAAAGCCCCTACTACTACATCCGGTGGAGCCCATGGAAAAGTTTCCGATTCAATGATGGTAAGCTCAGACCCCTTTCCAGTGCGACTAGAATCAAATGGAAAAGGAAGCGTAAGTAACAACAACAATGGGATTTCAGCTATTAGGAAACCACTTCCTATTGTAAGGCAAGAGGCAGCCCAGACTCATGTTTCAGGAACTCATGAAAATATTCATGATCGATACCGATTATAAGTTATATTTAGTATGTAACGTAAGTATGAGGTTATTTGATATTCATTTATAATTTATGAACAATTAATGCTTTGAAAACCAACTGTCCAAAAGTAACCTGATATATTGCTGTACTATACCGTGTTCAGTTGAATAAAATAGGCAGTTTAAACGTGTATGGGGTATATCGCGACACATTCCTCTTACTAATCGTGTCCGTGTGTATGCATCATTTACTTTTCACTTTTTCCTTCGAAACTTTACTTTGAGTCGAACTCTTCGACAATAGTTTCACCAGGAACTAAAAGTGTTGTAAAACTTGTCCCAATGAAAAATTACATGTCAGACAAAACACAAGAAAAGTTTGGAATAAAAATTTCTCAGCATTATATCCCTTTGTTTTCCCTCTGCATTGTCAAGAGACCGGGATGAATTATTGTCTTTGTGGGCAGAGTCAAAAGTGAGATGCATGGCAAGATTAAATCGTTGCATGTAATATTGAATTTTCGTTTAGTAAGCGCACAATATTTTTGCACAGCTTCAATTCAATAACCAAAGCTCAAAGTGGACCAGGGCTAGGACATTCATCTTTTATCACATTTTCGAATTACACAATAATGAGAAGAAAATTAATTTGTGAATATGAGACAATTCGTCTCCTTATACATTTGTATTTCCTTACAAATAATTTAATATTCAGTTCAAAAGTTGTCAAGTAATGGTTCAGTTGATACATGAGAGAAGGTCTGTTGCAAAGATTTCTCCCGGTCTTATTGTCAACATTAGTCACGCAAATTTTGATGTAAAATTTTTATTTGAGAAAGCCATAATATTGAAGTACATGCACATGCATACCGTATTCTCAAGAATTGTTAGATACCACAACAGATTACATCAAAACATTATAAAAGCAACTCTGGCTTTATAATGAAAGTGTTACAAAAACATGACAGCTAATTCAGGTTGTATATGCACGACATGTTTTAGTCGTAATCGTCACATCACAATACGAGTTAAAAGTTGGTTTTATCATTTTGTTAAGTCTATATCTATGCTTGCACATCTTCCCTTTTGTTCGTTCTCTGTAAAATGAGGGTGGTGGCATTAGCATTCATGACTCTTTTATGGAAACTTGTTATGATTAGAGCACGACAGTTTCCCATATTATTTCACATGCCTGTTGTTACTTATCCCTTCAAACGTCGCTTGTGATTCTGTGAACAACCATAATATGCATGTGACCCTGGGGAAGTATTGTACGTAAGCGAAAAGCTGAAAATATTATGTTTGGCTCAAGGAAGCTGATGGGGACTACACAGAATGAAGTTTCGTCTCTGATATACATTCAGGAATGTTATGACATTATGTTGTGTTAAACTGACAGAACGAATGTTAAGCATTTTAAAATGTTAAATGAAGAAAAAGCATTGTCACCAGCTTCGTGGTCGTGTGTAGCAATGTGGCTGGAAGTGAATTATTTGACAATGGAGATTAGGGATACATAATACGTGCAGGCTTTAGATCTGCGGCGTGGTGTTTTGGGTAGTAGTTATCTTATAAAGCGCAAGTTCATCGTTTTAATGTGGAACGAGAATTTCTTCACAAAAACAACCACTATGATAAACATTAACGATTTATTATGTCCATAGTGTTACTTTTTCTCATGTGACATCAGAATTCACATCAAAGGACTTATCTAGGCTACTGCTTCAATTTTCCCTATTTTTGGTCGTCTTTTGTTTATCCCATACACACGCTCTCGAGAGCTCTGTGATGAACACTGTATAAATAAAATACACATTCATATTCATGTAAGATACGCCGTAGCTCAAATGAGGAAAGGAAGGTTATATTAGAGTATCATTCAAAACATTGCATAGCAAAATTATGAAATTTAAAAAAATCTTCGCATATTTCACGTTGATACGTAAAATTTTAAATTGTAACATACATATATTCAAATACTAAACTGCATTTCTGAGAATAAGATGATGAGCAAGTCCGTAAAAAGCATTATAAAACATTCAAAAGCGATTCTAAAAGTTGCATATCATAAGTATCCTCACGTGGATTTTAAAAAGCTTATTTTCCCTTTAAGTCTTAATCGTATAAAGTGGTCGACTCCATCTACTTTGTTCTTTACTCTACTGGGAGGTTTTCTCCTTTTATTGTAAGGTTTTTATTTGAATTTGTCCCTCCTAAGGGAAACCCTTCTTGAAAGTTTTTAAATAAGTTAGAAAATAAATATTGCGTTATGAATTATGTAATGGTAGTTCGTCATAATTTATGAAAAGGGTGAAAATAAAGATGCGTATAGTAGAGTATGAGCTTGTTCTTTCGTTTGTATTTTTAGAAGTACTGGATAGAATGAGAAAGTTCATGAACTTTGCAATCTTTGAGAAAGTAGTTGTTTAAATGCTTACTTTTAGAAAAGATACCATAATCATTTAGTTTCCAAACTTTTCTCTTCTTTTACAAAGAAGACACTGCGAGTATTATAGGAAGGATGCACTTCAGTCGAACAAAGGAAACGCTAGTAGTTTTTCTGTTTGTATGATTTAGACTGCCCGACTCCGACAGTTTGAGTCACTTTGAGTAAGAAAAAGACTATAAGTACTAATATATTTTGTTTGTTTTCTTTTCTGGATCCTACAAACATGTTATTTACACATTTTGCTTTCCCATTATCACTCTCAGAGCACGCAAAATTACTGGGGGTATTTTATGGAATACATTTTTATGGTATACCTAACCGTACAATGGCTATGACTAGTGACCTATGTGTAGACTTGACTTTCTTGTTTGCCCATCCTATCTTCTCAGAAACTTTCGATTCAGAGCTTACTTTACAGATATCATTTCCCCTTTTCTTGGCAGAGAAATCGGTTCTTTTGCCCAAACACAGTACAAACTATAAGAACTTGAATAAAAATAGCAGCCAAAAATTGGTTAGCACTAAAGTCAACGCATCTAAAGGGAAAATGTTATGTTCTCTATCTATTTTTGAAGGAATGGTTGCACAATGCTTTGCCAACAATAAGAGGGTGTCCCCATATAGATGCACGCAATAATAAAACACTTTTGTACTATTGTTGAAAGCAGAATCAATTCTTCATGACTTTCTCCTCTTTTCGTTTAATGTCTCGTGTGAGCTCTCTTCACTCTCTCTTTCCTAGTCAATAAGAAGCTCTTTCACTTGCATTTCGTGCTACTACTGAAATCGTTATATTACACCGTCCAGTTGAGTCTTGCTGTCTTCACAAAGTCTTCTTTCATTGCCTTCTAGTCTCTCTATGTCCTTTATGTGCCGTGGTCGTTAACAGCAGTCACGCATTTACGCCGACTTTTTGGCTCCATTTCACTTGAAGTTGCACTGCATATATTTCTGGAATTCTTCTTCCATGCTTCAACATGAACGAAAACTGACTTTTCCACATACATGACTGCAGTTGTCAAAATATACTTCAGTGGGAAAAATGACATTCTGAACTAACAAGCAGCTAAAAGTACCTTTGATGATTCTTAAATTTGTTTGTTCTAAAAACATTTTAGAATACGTTAATATGCACTTATGACATTGGTATTTTTTACAGGAGACTTGCCCTTTAAAATCCTCAGAATATATTGCTTCTTTGAAAATTCGTTTTCATTCATTTCTTTCAACCAACCGTGGGTACATACATACATAAATAAGACATTCAGCTAATCTAGAAGTACATATATTAATTTCGTAAATCAGCCATTCAAAAATGTATAAAATAATGTTGTGGAATCTCGAGTAAGACATGCAGGAACTTAACTAAGTATAATGGCATTAATTACTACAATCAGTTTAATTGGTTTTTTCGAGTGACGACGGGCCAAATTTGTATATAAAATGGTCTCAGTCAAAACGTTTGTAGTGAAAAGTCAGGACTCGTGGGTTATAGAGGATTATAACTCGTACTCAAGGAATTCAACCCAAATAAACGTTGGAATGCTGAAAATAACTTTCTTGCATGCACAAAACGATAAATATATGATTTGAAATCTGTTTTGTCTAAAATTTGAAGATATGTTTTTACTTGAGGACAATGTCTGCAAATGTTTATTGAATCGGACACGCTGAGTAAAGTAAATTGAGTAAGTAAGCCCCAACTTGACGTTTAACAATTGCTGTTGTATTTTGTGAAACTGTATTGAAAATTTTTAAGGAGTCCTCCGCACATCAAAATGTCAGTTTATTACAAGCTGGTTTAAATTTGTGATCATAGATAGAATATAGATGTAAAGCCAATGTTTACTTTATTTAGATTGACGTGACACTCAAAAGGTTCTCTTGTACCGCATTTTAAAGCACACCGACTCAACAATTCAGACTATCCAACTTAAATTGCAGATATATGAAAGAGAAAAAGGAAATCAATGTGAAGCGTTGACATGAACTAAAATTTTGCATCCAACATGAAATCACACTCGCACTCGCAATGAATGAGCATTCATAACATAGAAAACGGATTTATTTATTATTCCAGGGAAAATGATATCCCCATTCGTTTGGAAATCTTCTTGAAATTATAGCTCAAGCATGGAATCTTGAATAGGTATAGTGTCTCAAAGCACATCGTTATAAAAAGCGCTTTGGATGTCTGATGTCTTTTTAAGTCATGAATCACATAGTTGACAATAAAATGTAATATCATGTATAATCATTGCATCCATTCTATCATCGTACTAAGAACAAAACATATACAATGTAGCCTTCTTTCTCTCTAAGCACTTTGTCCTCCCGTATCTTCGTTGAAAAAAGGTATTACGACAAAGAAGAGAAAGTTGTTCAATTCTTTTTGTCTATAGAAAAGAAATTGTGTTTGATTCGTTTTCTTTCCCTAACACATGCTAAGTATATACTAAAGCAAGAAGACTTGTCTAACGGACAATTTGAGAACATTCTACTTGCTCACCGAGCATCAGATTGACTGGTATGCGTTTTGTGTTGGATTGGATGCTAAAGAAGGGGAAATTGCACAGTTGGCAAACACTCGACACAGGGAAAAGAAAAATGTTACCTCCTTAACTAAGACTAAGGAGCTGAAGAATTTATGCAAGAATCTAGTGTGAATATACTTTATGTAGCATATATAGATGATAAAAATAGAAAGTTTAGTTGCAACAGCGTTTTCAAAAACTTAATGTTACCGTAAGTGGTTAAAGGGAAAGGAGACCAAGAACCTCCAAACGATATTGAACCACCATATGTCACGCAATATGAAATAAGATGGCAAGTTAAACGGAAACAGTTGGAGTGTTTGTCTTTCCTTCTCACAGTTTCTATTTTATTTATTTCCACAAGTTCTTTGATCGTCCGTCTATTGTGCTTTTGTGCTGTGGTTATGTGGAATCTTTAACAATAAGAAAAAATGAAAGCTATCTCCTGGAAAATATATTATAGCTAAAAGATTTGAAGGTTGCTCTCGAGGGAGTAGTCGGACTGAGCACGTCAGGGAATGATGATAAATATTCATTTGTAGAATGATACATGTACCAAAGACACGAATTTTCCTGCAATCATGAATTTTTCAAAGTATTTAACATTAGAAGCTGATAGAAATAAGCTCTGGTGCTTTTATCTGGTCTGCCCTTTGGAATTCATAAGAACTGCATGTAAACTACAACATTCTAAGTTTAAGTAGCTTCCTATATATGTGTTAGCAATTTCAATCTCATTATATATTACCCTATAACTACTTGCTAGTAGAACTCACAAGAGTGCAGTTCAACTTTTTCATTTAAACTCATTTAAATTAACAATTGCCAACTCGAGACCGATCAAACAATGTGGGAAAAGTATATAACTTCTATTTTTATAACATAACGATGACGCGTTCAAGTGAAAACATTGGCTTTTTACAAAACTAGTATTATGTAAATGTTGTCAACCTGCAACATTATGTAACTTTTGTGTTGAAGCGCATGAAAGTCAGCGCGTTATAAGCTTGTTGATACCTTTTATCTTTTAGAGAACACAATATCACCATTTATTTAATCTGAAGGTGTTTTCTATATTCATGAAATCAAATCATTAATATGCTTTCTCTTGCATGTTTACTACACAAGCTCACTTCTTTGTTGAGGTCGACAGTGTAGTGGCACTGAGTCGAGTGCAGATGATAATGGGTTTATTTTCATTTACATTCTATTCAAAACACTGAAATTTTGTATGATAGCGATTAGTCTAATATGTGCTATTCTGCTCAGAAAATTTAATTACGTAAAATGTATTCATATATCATCAGCTTGAAGATCGAATATTTTTTGTCGGAGAAGTAAAAGAGTTATAGGGATACACAAGCTCCATAAAGATAGATGAATCACTTTTATAGCTCAAATTTGAGTTGTGAGAAATTTACAGATCTAAAAAGTATGCTTTGACTTGTCATTGGGGAAATTATGATACTTTTGGCAACAGGAAATGCTTGCAAAGTACAAATCGTAAAAACAAGTCCTGTTTAAGGTGTCTCCCATACAATACTCATGTCAATACTCTGTATGTATGCTGCCTTAACATAGGTAGCACTGGTAGCATTCTTCTTTTTATGTAACTTCAGGAGTCCAGAAAATTGGATATATATTTTATACGTAGTATAAATTGTCTATTAAACAGGATAAATTAAATTTCTCAAATTCAAGGCGGATTTTCTCAATTTTTTATAATTGAAATGCATACTACCTGCCCTACTTTCTATTTATACTTTGGCCTCTTCGTTTGGTGCTGTGTGATATGCAAGCAAACGTGAATACATTTACATGAAAGTGTGTACACTTGTGTGAAGTAGAACGCACCCAAACTTTGGATAGAAAATGGAAACATTTAAGTTATTCTTAAAACTCAGTCAAAAACTTTGTTGAGTACATAGGAACATCGTTCCTTCTTACAAATCCACATTATTTTTGATGCATGACCCATACTATAGCACATATTTCCAACTACACTCACTCGCGTATTTTCTTTGTTTGCAGGAAGTAACTGTTTTGTTGGACGAGGAATGAATAGGCAAAGTTTTATTTTCTTTCAGCGAAAACAAAAATTGTATGCGTCTTGACAATAGTCTACCTATTGAGACTTTACCTATATTAGCAGTTAATGTATGCATATACTACACTACATTGCCATAATATGGGGAACGATGAGATTCCAAAAGTATAGCCTGGTGTATCATATTTCTTTCTAGAGTCATCCTGAAATCTCACAATGTAACTTAGTTCTAGTACAAAGAACAGAGTTCTCACAAAAAGTTTGGCAACTAAACTGAACTAAAACAGAACAAAGGAACTTCAACTGCTAACGATAAAACTGAAATAATGTGCACAACTTCTTGTTTTTGCCCCACCGGCATATTTTGGAAAGCTAATTTTTAATAGAAAGTACCAATAATTGCACAAACTACTCCTACTTTCATTGCTCTTTTTAAGCTAGAGAAGTGTGCCTCGAATGTAAATTTGTTTTCTCAATGTTTTTAGGTGTTGGCAAAGGAGCAGTAATTATAAACTCTAGAATGTTATTGAACTTGATACATAACCTATATCAAATCAATGCATGCGATAAGAATCATTCGATTTTTACTTTTACGAAATTAGTGTTTTATATTCTCTGTTAACGTTCTTATTTACTTTACTTCATTTCCACACAGCTTAAGTTACTCTCCCAAGCTATGTACTCGTTCAGAACAATATCAGCTAAAACACGTAACTTACTCTAGGAAGTATAACGACAGTGGGATACCTAGTATGCATAGTTTATTTTTAGCACCTCGTTCTTTATGCCAAATCACACTTAGACTTGAATTGATACGAAAAATATTTTCACTGGTGAAATCAACAGGCGATGAATTTAAACCTGGATTGCACATTCTTTGCAGTTATTCATTCACAGCTTTGTACATTCGTTCATATTTTGGAAGGTACAGTATTTTAGAGGCAAGTCATCTTTTATCATGAATTTGTTGGTAGCGTTGTGGTAAATCTCAAGAAAGAGACTCCCATAAGTCATCACACCTAATAACCACCATGTTGATTCCCCCAGGAGGAGCAGCAGGACTCATGTTGTATACCTGCACAAGAGAACAGAATCTTTACCGTTTACTATAAAAAGCTTGTTCTAGAACTCATAAGCCTCTTACGTCTCGATATATTTATCATTATACATATTCAGGGCCACTAAGAAGTACCTTACAAATATATACCTAGATATTTGATACTATTGTACTAGCTTTACTTTAGTTTAAGTTTAGCTTCAAAAGCAATTTATCTTTACTTGTAATTTTTTTGCAAACTCTGCACACAACCAGTCTTTTCTATGCACAGATTACGCTGCAATAAATGGTCAAAACTTTCATTAAGCCAAAAGTTATTAGGATTGCTTCATCACTCTTTATTTGTTGAAATCTCCTTCGCAATGAAAAAGGCAGAAAAGTGGAAGCTTTCATCACAACTTTTTCGTTTCATAGTGTTAACTCTACACTACAGTGTTGTCCTTATTTATTTTGCCATCTTTTATTTACGTAATCATTGCCCGTCAGCATCGTACTTTGACATTATGCTCGAGAATGACGTGATATTTCATCATGAATGTCACTAGATACAAGTATTGTTACTTTTGATCATGGTTTACCCGGTTAGGTGCAAGATGGAGGATTGTCGAGAAATATGTATACCTACTTTTGGTTGAACATGATAATTCTTTCAACTTCTTTGTCGTTTGATCATCACTCGGTTTGCTAATGAAAAAAGCTCAAGCGTGGCTGAGAAAAGACAGTCTAGTTCCCGTTTTTTCAACCTTCAATATTCACGTATAACGCTAATGATGCCATTATTCGATACAGACTACCACCAGTCTGGTTTTCTAGACGAACGCTTTTATGTGATGTGAAGCAATGGTAATCGCAATAATGTAACAAAAGAATGGAAAAGCAGAGATGGAAATGGAAGGCACATTTTTGTAATGCTACGTGGAACGCAATAATACGGGTATTATGTAGGCATTGTCAAACACTGGGGATATACTCTTTGGGTAATGAAGCTTCATCCCTCATGAATAAGTAGAAACAAAAAATGTGCGAGTGTGCCGTAAAATACTCTTTTAGCGATACCACATCAAACGAAGCATGTATTTCTTTCTCAGACCAGGCTTTAAAACTGTTATAATTGCTCAAGGGATGCATTATGAAAGGAAGAGCATTTATTCTTTCCACATAGACCTCTCACTGAGAGGGTTCTCAGTAATGCACACTCTTTAAAATTGCCAAATCAGCTTGGGAAATGCTAAGAAAAACAGCGTTGTACGGATAACAGCTTTACGTTTACGTTAAAGTGAAAGCTATTAGCATTACCTTATACCTTTCTTCGTATTTATGGTATTGTTGAAATGCATGCAACAAAATGAGAGTTTGCAACGTATAACTAAATTACTTCAAGTGATTAGTTCAAAAATAATTTCGTAGTTTGCTACCGCATCCTGCTTTATCAATGGAAATTCTGTACATTATTTACTGTAATCGGTACCATGAAGTAATAACAATAATAATAATGGATGTTTCTCTATTTCAAAGAGTGCTGGGTAATGCACATGTGTACGGGTTGAGAAAGGTCTTTACATTTTGCTCTCATATCTACAACAATGTAGGTCAGTCTTGTCTTGTTCACTTTTGTATTGTTTCATATAAACATGAAATTTTCCACGCTTTTGCCTTGATTCTTTCGGGAAATAGATTTTGTGATGAATTGAGAAAGCACAGTGCACCATTTTGCCACAGACACACATTTCTATGAAATGATGTTTGCAATAACCTTTACTACTATACATGATGACTCGCAATATTTCTTTTTAAAGTGCTTATTTTTCAGTTGCTGTGTAAGGAGTAGTCTGCGATACTCGCTGTATTCACTGTTTATCCAGTGTCAGAGTCTGCCTACTTACCTCAAGCCGTGAAAGAAAACCCTGCTTCAAAGCCATAATAATAGTCATAATCATGTGGAGTAGAAAAAACAGCTTAATGTACTCCGCGAGTCTGTGTGTGTCTTGTGCAGAAAGCCAGAATGAATGCACCACGTTTGACGTTGTTTTTACTAAGAGTTAGTGTTCCTTGCTACCTGAATACACTTCCTGTACCATCACCATCATCATCCTCACTCTCATCAGTTTAATGCATGAGGAGAATATTTTTTGATGCCTATTACGAGCTGGAGTATGTAACTGCTGCAATGGCTGTAGTAGCACTCCACTCTCTATATAGATAGTCGACTTTTGTAAGTTAAGGTTTACTCTGATAAAAAATTTGTATACATTTACGTGGTCGGCATGAACTAGGATTGAAATAAAATATAAAATTGTTGTAGTTGTAGCAAGTCTTATAGCCAACACTCTCCGCGCATACAACTGAAAAGAGAAAGTAAAGTAGGTAAATGAATACATATGCATTAGCAAAGGACATACCACATATAGATCCAGACTACATATTTCCAGCCGTCCACAGGGAAGTCTGTGTCTGGTAACTCTGAGATCTAAAATTACGACCGGCCTCGAAATATCGTTGATGTGAATACACATACCACCACCAGATCTGTTTCTCTTCCTTTCTTACACCTTTCTCTTCTCGTGGGTGCAGCGCTCAGGAATGAATAGCGAAGATATCTGCTTAGAAAACAAGAACAGCAGTAGTCTCATCGCACAAATTTGGATACATTCTCAATGCTGCTGGCTGTGGGTAAGGCAAATGGCGCCGATATTTCAGCTTGGAATGTTGAACATGCTTGTTTTCTCTTGACATTGCTTGCCAAAACAAAAAAAGTCATCTATGCATGAATGCTTAACTTGATATGTGTATACGTGTACAATAGGCCCTATAATTACCAGGAAAATGCTCAAGATTCTCAGCTTTTATACACATTTCCTTTTTGCAAGAGAACTCCTATTTCAAGATTCTAATACTATTATATCAGTCATGATATGGAAGACTGGTGCCATGAACTTCTTTTGTTCAGCTGCTACACCAACACCAGCAACACAGCTTTCCCTTATATGATACGTGTTATCGCGTCTAGAGCTGGCCGCTTCCCTGGATTCTTTACTCACTTTTAATGTTTGCGATATAACATGAGAGTGAGCAATAAAGGCTCTGTTGCCGTTTGTGTAGCTCAAAAAACTCACTTCTCTTTCCCCAATTATAGTTCATGCAAGCTGCTATTCAATGTATTTTTCAACGTAGCCGTTGTTCTTATACTTGTTCTTCTATATAGCAGTTTCCTATGTAGTAAAAAGGATGGTTGGACGAGAAAATTTGAAGAAAAATGCCAAGAGAACTTTCCCCAAAAATACACACTCAAATACTATGTACACAATAAATTGTGTAAGGAGTGTGTAAACAAATCGTCCAAATCCCAAAATGAAACTTACTAACTTCAAGTTCAAATATTTTTTGCGGCTGTATTCAAAGGCACGTGTTATTATACAGGTTTGGCTGATCAGCAGAAATACTCGGAACTACACTTGCCAATGACAAAATTGATGCATAAAAATCTTTTCTTGAGTAAGTCAAGTATTTTCTTTTGACAAGCAATCTATAAGGTGCAAGCAAAGGATATGAAACCGAATAGGACAGTATATTGGATTGACGAGAAAACTCAGCGATGCCAAGCTGTGATAATACAATTTTCTTTTCCAGTGAACTATAAAATTGTTATCAAATCTTGAAAAGGCAATCCAGGGAAAAACGGAATATTTTAATATTTTTATGCTTACGCATTGTCATTCTATGGCATTTTTACTTCTTTCTCTTTTGTCACATTCAAAACGTGAAAGGAAAGTGGAAGCACAAAGACGTGCTGATGATGCTCGTATGTTTGAATGCATCTGCCTATTTCTAAATCTACATTTTTTGTTTCTGTAAAAGGGTAGAATTATCTTTGCCCGCGTGCTATTTGCATACTTTATGTGCATACATGGTTTTGTTCTTAGCACAGAAAGAGCACTAGGAAAACTACATAGGGGGGACATTTTACGTGATATTATGCTGGTACCGTTGTAAAGTTATTACATTACTCAAGTGCATGGAATCATGGAAGACTTGTTCCGGCCCTGCCTTCCGCCTACTGCAGCCGAGCTCGGGACTCGGCTGCCTGAAGGTACTCTGGCCATAGTCATATCGGCAGTCGGATTTCTCTTGGTAACCATTCCCCATTACTCCGTCAACAGTACAAGATCGACTGTGTGTGGACTGAGCGGTCTGCTACTTTTTACCATCTATATGGTGGCATGGTGGACAGACTGTTTTGTTGCTTGTTAGGAAAACGCGTGTTGGTGAAAGTATAGTTACCCGAGATTCGAATAAAGGAATGCATCCTCACATGTTGGATCAGCAGGGAGAAAAAGATTCTTTGCCATGCCACACGGTGCTGTGCGCTAGATGCTGGAAATGGTAGTAGTAGCAGTTTTGCAGTTGTCGTGCTGAGTGAGTCTTCTCTGTGTGAGTGTTTCTGTGAGTGTGTGATTTATTCCTAATGAGAAAAAACTTTTTTCCTCCAAAAGGCACTTTCCTGAACAAGAGAGAATATCAGGGAGTCAGGAGGAAATGTTACTTTCTTAATTTTCATAGTTGATACTTCGTTTTCTCTTTTGGTATTTGAGTTTCTGGAAGTGAAGTGTATCTGTGTACGATGTTCTTTGCTTTCTTCGTAAGCCTGCAAGGTCTCAATAAGTAGATCAATGTTTATGGAACTTCGAGTGCGTGAGTGTGTGTGTCTCTCGCTAAAAAAGGATTACTTGCTGAGTCTGAGCCGTCCTTAATTTCCTACACTTTCACTTTGTTAAAAATTAATTTAGTGCTTGCAAGAATATTGAGACTACTCTAAGGTGTAAGAATCGTTGTTTACGTGCAGAATGCTTCGCATTCTATTTCCTGAATGAACATGAGTGAATGAGTGTCCTCTCTTTTTGCTTGTCAATGATGATGTAGAGAAGATAAATAAGATGTAAACACTCACCATCATTTGCACACTACACATCACTGCGACATATAATCGGAACAGCTTAATAACTGGATGATCGAAAATCGGACAGAGTGCTTATGGACTTCTGTTTTACTGCAATTTTGAGAGTAAACAAGGCGAACATTATAATCCTATTTGTGTACTAGTTATGCGTCTGGCTGGATATGATAAGGAAAATTACATACATATTCATAGGCATCCTTGTTGTGTGAAAAAATGGTCGGGATGCATTTGTCTTTCACTTTTAACCTTGCTTTTCCAAAAAAGTTCGCAATTACAAGTTAATCTGTAGCGATGAAAGACTTTCCCTTTGCTTGTTTGCCACGCAAAACTAATCTCAAAACTAGAAAAATGATGGTGGCGTGTCCAAAAAATACTTTCTTGTATACTTACCACCGTACTGCCTTGATCGTAAAACATAGATGCATTTTAACTTTGAATAAGGTAAGACATTGTAGAGTTTTGAGAAAGAAATCGTTCGTTAAAAAGAGCTAGCTTAAGTTTAATTCTGAAAATATGCAATGACAGAATTCCTCCAACTGTGACTAGTGACTGTCCCATTTATCTAACTAATTTACGAAACTGTTGATGATGATTAATTTGTATTCATGCGACATTGTATGCACACAATATGATTGCTTGTTAATGAATTTATCAAAAATTGTGAGACTTCACACACAGCAGGACACCAAGAACCGTGTGGAAGTGTTCTTATCGTAGCTTCTGCAAGTATTTTCTTATCTCATAACAAATATCATGATCATTTTCTTTTTATTCATACTACTTGACTAATGGGACATTTAACCATTACTCTACTCCCTGCTGTAAATTGCATAAATACCGCGGTACTGTTATTGGGCTACAACTGATATAGAATTCAAACGTGGTAAATAAATTGACCTTTGTCATTGCAATTCCAATGAAATAATTTACATACCATCAACTGATTCATGGTCCCATGTTTTCATTAAAAATTTATTGGGTTTTCAATGTTATGTTATGAAGCCAAGCATGTTCTAACTTTCTCTTAGTTAAAATCGAAATATGTTGGCAATTCTCTCCTGAGGGGACGAGGGGAGTGAAACTTTGAGAAATCAATGATTCCGTATTAAAGCTAGAAACAGACACATGCAACGTAGACAGTCACACGTTTTTAATTGAAAGCAAAACACAGTTTGAAAATAACCTAGACAGACAGTCGTCACATGAGAAATAATGGGAAACAAGAACTGCCCATGCATATTGCATACAAGCATACCGATTATTAATGAATACATCATCACTAATTATACCAACTGGTTTGTAATACTGATTTAGCTGTAAAATTGTAATAGAAAATAAGGTACCTATTCACCATGTTTCGTGATGTTGTATATGAGAACTAATGATAATAAATTAAGCTACAAACAATGTAATAGTAATGAATGATGGACGACTAAAAGACATCAATAAATTTATACTAGAAGCTATAGCTTGATTTTACTCCTGTTTGCTCAATGACTAAATCGTAATAGCGATGGATTTGTTGAAAAACGTCTTTCTGGCAAATTAAAAAAAAATACCCTACAAGTTTCGTAACAGAAATACATGATAAATAATGTATACATTATTTATCATTCCTACTACAGAAATCTAACTGTATCGAGTTAAAATTATATGTTGTTGCATTAATGATCTTGTGGAGACCGAGTAAATGTCAGACTTAACAAACGAGCTCATAACTTAAATTGAAGAGTAAAATAAGGTGGATTAAATATAAGAGTGTGAGCCACAAATTATAACAATCATAAGCTACAATAAATATCTAGTTTGTCCGTGTCCACAAATCTTTTCCAGAAATGAATAGTTATGTTTCAAGTGCCATAGCTTTTCATATACGGGTGAATTTTAAAAATAAGATTATGCCACGTTGTAAAGTTAGTATGACAGAATTATTTTCATTTTGAAAGTACATTACAAAGTAAATCGTTATTCACTGCAAAAAAGTCCAATTTCGCAAAATCTTATCATATAAAATGTAACATACTACGTTAGAGTGTGTGTATGTCATGCAGGTAGACAATCTGTGCGTGTAGATTCCTACAATCATGGTCGCGAAAGTGGACCTTAGCGAACCGTAGTCGTTGCAAAAACGAAGTCTTGATTCTCAAGAATTTGAGAATAATGCTCTGGTTTTCATTGTGCTGGTTAGGTTTTTCATGGACAATGCAGAAGGACAGAATCGATTCTTTATTGTGATAACGACACTACTGTAAAAGGAAAAGGACAAACTGGCACACTATGTGTAATTGTGTGCATGAAATCATGCACGCAATGATTCGATGAAAGAGCTATGCTATGCATTAGTCATAAAAAAAGCTTTATAGCATTTAGTAAGTCTTGAATCCATTTTCTTAAAATGTTATTTTGGTACCTTGTGTACTATCGAATATCACAATTGATCAACTTTCACTAACTCAAATATACAAAAAGGTAGGGTATGTATGTTATACATAATGGAGCCCATACCATGTGTCCCTTTATGTCAGAGTTCATATTGTTAAAATTACTTTACTGGTAATAAGTATTAATGTACTGTACGATGCTATCTCGCATTTACTGTACTTATAAGTTACATAAGAGTGAGAATTTATTGTAAATCTATATTTCGTTAGCACTAAAGTCATTTAGATTAACCGGATATGCCAAAAAATTATATGGCCCATTATATACAGGCGCAAAATAGTATTTGTAAAAGCACTTAAAGAACGCATTATTGTTTTCAAAATGAACGGACATTTAAAGCAATAAAAAAATTTATCTAAAAATATTTTCTTGGTAAATTGTTCCATAATATAAATTTTGGAGGTTTGAAGTATTTCTGTGATGATTTGAATTACACACAGAATATAAATTGGTATTTACCAAGTACAATCACAATTAGTATAGCTGCCCTAATGTTTCAAACTAAACTAGCTAGGTAAAATGTAATGGTATTTAAGGTAGGTTGTAAATGTAATACACTTTTTTCTTTTGTTCCAACAGGAAGTATGACAATTACTGAAAACACGAAAGTGTGACACAATGTTCAAGAATGAAGTTGGGTGCTATTCACTTTTCGCGTGCAGTCCCGACTATACTAGCGATAAGCGACTTCTGCTGGCAGAGTGAAAAAATAATGATCTCATCACGCATCCCAAGAAAAAATGACACGGAAATTAATATTGTTTGCTACAAGGATGCCAAGATTGATGTAGAAATATATCCATAATGATATACTGAGAAGGGAATGACGCAAAGCATTTTTCTTGATGAAAGTCTATTGTCATTGTAAGACGAGCTCAACAGAAGGAAGGCATCTCAACAGACCGGGGCATCTTTGAGTTTTGACAAGAAGACTAGCTTGACTGACAGAGATAGATAGTAGTGTATTGGCGAAGACGGAGCGAGTAAAAAGACGAATTGGAATCAGAATGGCATCGTCAGCCTCTGTCGCGGGAACGACGGGAGCAGCAACATCCAGCAGTGGCACCGGCATGCCAGATTTAATTGAGTACAAAGTCAAACTATTGGGACTTTTACCAGACGGATATATGTATTCGCAAGGACCTACCCGATGGGATTTAACAACTGCCTCATTTTGCAAAGTCCCATCGGAAATGACTTGCTATGATGGGAAAATTGACAAAAAGGGCCATCCCACACTAATCGGGTCGGGAATTTTGGAGAGAAAGTATGGGCTAACTGTGCAGCTACCAACAATAGCAGAGAGTGAGCGAGCTGCCTCAGTTGCCAGAAGTAGCATAAAAGGTATCTCGTGCTTGCATTAAAAATTTCACAGATATTTTTATAATGTAATATACGCTGAAACTCTTCCGTATGTTTTCATTACATTGTAAATTTCCAATTCACCCTGCAGTGCACTACTACGAGTTAGCTTCCTTTTCCTTGAACAAGGCTTACATTTTATTCACCAGGAGTCATGTTCAATAGATTACCGTTCAGTTCTTCTAAGCTTCTAACAACTCAGTTTCTCAACCAACCAACTCAATAACAAGAGCTGTACACGTACGAAACCACAGCTTGCTGGCTAAAATAGATAAAGGTTGTGAGGAAAGTGCTATAGCGGCTTTTTCTTTGTATTTGGTTCCACAGGTTATGTGAAAAAATAAAGAACTTTTTTCTCTTGCGAACCATGACTTTTCACATTTCAATATACTTCACCTCATTTGAATAGCAATTACTTTCATATTCCTTTCTCTTCTCGCTTACTATATCAAACAAAGTTATCAACATAGTATATACCGCAGTAACTCAAAAGAATTCACTAAGCCTGTTAAACATGATGATTTCCGTGATGAATTGAAGCAATCTTGTAAAGAATTTTTTTTTTTACAAAAGGAGAAGTGATAGGGCATCTAGATACTTATCAGCACAATGGGAAATACAATAGAGAAATTTTTACAGGATAATCAAATAACTTGAGAAAAGTAGGTTTAGTTCAGTTCAGTAGAAGACAGTTTTGCATATAAGCTTTTGTATTCAACCTTCAGCTGAAGGGATGTAAGTAAAAACGAAATATCTCTTTAAATTTAAGAAAACGGGCATGCCAGAATCCTATCAGAATGAGAACTCTTTTATATCGTGTTTCCCATTTCCACTACGAAAAATTCACCCATCATTGAATTACCATTTCCACAAAAAATATCGTATTGTTAAAAAATACACCGGCTAAGCACTATGCAAATATCCTTGTATAAACCATTTCCTATTTCTTCTACGTTCGGTTCTTCCCATGGTAAGGTCATATACAGAATATACTTATGACTTATAAACCGAGTCACCGAGTGTAACTGTTTATGGCGGATTTTTCATGTGAAATGGAATCCTTTTTTTAGAAAATAAAATCATGCTCATTTTTATCTATGATGGAGGCACAGTATATACTTTGCTCTACTGCTATCATATCTGTATAATGTATACACATGTTAATTTATAAGCTTGTAGCTTGTCAGATAGAAAAAAGAGAGCCGTATAGAATGAATTATATGATGCGTTATGCCATGTGGACATTTTTTTGCAGAGGAGAAAAACTGACATTTTGCAGAACAAATACGAACCGCATATGTATATTATCGTAGGTATCTTCTACCAGACATTATGCATTATAGTATCAGGCTCTGAGCGAGGATAAAAATATGTTTACAAAGAAAGCAAACAGTTCTGTGACTGAGATACAGATACGATGTTGTGAGATTTGCTTACACAATGCTTGAGTTTGTTCCGTACCGACACATTTTATAACTCCGAAAACACTGATCCCACAACTACAATGTGTTCAAAAATCATATTGTGATTTAATAAAACATACATTCCTTCATAGCTTATGTTTATGCACTAATTTATTTTTAAAAAAACTATATTTCGTCTTAAACATGAAATTAACCTTTAAACAGTTTCATAATAAATTGAACACCATGATTGCATAGTGTCTTGATTTTTCATTTGCCTGAAATATTGTTTCACAATTTCCTGCAAATTTTAAATTGGTGAGTTTAGACTTTGTGTCAGGTACCGACAATGTAAGCATTGGATTTAAACTAGAAAATGGAAGTTGATTTGTAAGACATTGGTAGGCTTGATTCGGCGTATAAAAATGTGCGTTATTCAAATGCATACGGAGAAGTTACGAAAGCTTCTTCAAGGAAGTCCGCTTGTTTTTCACGAAATTGGTGACGAAAGCACAGAACAACAGAGTAATATATGTGGGGAGAAACCAGCCCACTAGAATTTTCATACATAAATTTAGTTGAAGCGTGGAAGAAAAAACACAATTTATGTGAATCATACAATGAGAATACTGCTACTACGGCACAAAATTCTAGTGGTAAAAGTAATAAAAAGACGAAAAAGAAAGCAGGTGACTCAAAGAACGAACTCCCCAATGCACGAAAACTTATTTAAATCCCAGAACTGCTGTCATCATCTTTGGAGCTTTTATCTTTATCCTATTTGCATATAATGACATGAGAAAGTTGTAAGGTTTTGTCAAACTCTCTGTTTCTAGTGATAGAGCCACTTTTCCTTTCTCAGAAAGCATCGCAGTCATTAAACTGATTACAACTTTATGCCATCCCTTTATTTTACTTATCACAGAGCTAGAGGAAGGAGAAGACGAGGAGGATGATGGAGATCACAATCCTGATCTGGATGATGATGACAATGACGCCATTTTAGAAGAAGACGAAGATGAAGCGGACGGAAGTGGTAACGAAAGTGGCTCTGAGGGCTCTGAATACGATAAACATGGGAAAACTTTGGGAGAACCCAAGTTTATCTGTCAAGAATGTCAACAAAATGCTGTACAGAATCAAAAGGATAATCTTATGACTAAATGGTTGAAAAACAATTTTGACCCAAGGTACTTACATTTGGCATTTCAAAAATTATTATTTAGGTAAACTATATCATTCAGCCATTCAACTAAAAAAACAGAAACGGATGTTACCCCTTAACTTATTACTTGTAAAATCGTTTAAAATTTTGGTATCAAGCGTGTATTAGAAACCTTGCATAGCAAGTTTTTTGTTTGCTGAGTAACACCTAATATCCGAGAATGGATATATTGAAAAAATATAAATCAAAAACAACATCAGAAGTTTTAGGTTTAAACACTCTAGTGGAATGATGTATGAACATCGATTTGTTTCGAACATTGGAGCAGGTGGTGTTTATTAAAACAAACTTCTGACTGTTGGTTCAAATGTAAAGTTTTTCTTTCAATAAAATTTGGAGTGACGGAAAACACTTGATCATTCACGGTTAATTTGACTCACTTTTCTTTGAAAGACAGAGTGCTGCATAGACCAAGTTATTTATGAAGTGTTCAGTAGACATTTTTGTTTATCCTATTTGTATGAAATTTTCTTCTCTATTTCATATATCCAGACGAGACGCGCTACCGGATATTGTATGTCGCCGGACTGTACTAACCTATATAATGACACAAAAGCAGCCTTTTATTTTGAATGCGAAAAAGATAACGTTCGTATCCAGCTCAGACCCTGAGAGAAAAGAGCACCAAGTGATTCATGTGGAGTTTGATTATCTTCCTTCACCAGACTGTGAACCTCATCCTCCCGGAGGAAGATCCCGTGCTGCAAGTCGTGCTTCCAGTTAGTCCAAATCAATCTCTATTTCTTTCACTTATTGCTTGGTGGAATATTACACTTAATCTACATCCGTTCTGTCGTTAGCCTAGCATTACAGTTGTTTCGCGTACGGATATCCTCTCAAATGTAGTATCCAGTTTTCACCCCTCAGTACACTGTACATTCCACCCGATACATCAAGAAAAGAAATAATAAATGCAATAAATTTTAGAAGCATGCTATACGATGATTTGCCTGGAGTAAATTTTTAATATTATTTTCCTTGATTTATACCTTTCTTGTGCCCATTACTATCCAAGTGCACACAGGATACTGTATTAATCGAAGTTTATTTACTTTCTCTATTTCCGTTCGTAGTTGGAATCTTTCTCGATATTACTAAAGTGGAATACTGAAATTATATTTAGCCCTCCGCAATGTTTTCTTATCATTTGTCTTCATCTTCTCTCCCCATGACGGTACAGGAATCGTGAACAACATGCACAAACATAGAATACATATTGCCGTGTGCATACATGAATACCCAACTTTTTCTAACATATTAAAGCCACAGCCAGTGGGTTCAAAATTTATTTATACCAATAGCGAGAATAGCAGAAAAATGCGGACTTTTCTCAGACGAAAGCTGTAGAAGAACTAGTTGTAAATAGTAGAGAATTTCTCACTGCTAATGATATTATTCTCTTAAAAAATATATACATGCCGAGAGCGTGTCTGCTGCTGTTCTCTTCAACACATTTGCATTCAAGCCCGCGCGTCTTCCTTTTCTTTTCACTGTATGATTTTTACACACAAAAAAAAGAAACGTTTTCAACTTCACTCATCCTTTTAAACTCTTTGTATTCCTTTTATATGACATATTTTATTTAGAAACTCCAGATGAAATGCCAACATCAGAAAAAAACTTTGATGCCGAGTCGTATTACGAAAAGCCCAACCTGATTGGTTACTTTGCTGGTAAATTATGCTGTCGAGTGCCGACCATTCCGGCAGAGAACAGGTCTATTCGAATCCTACTAAGTGCCATTGTTGATGGGCTTTGGAATAAGAAGAATGATCCGGAGCTGTATCGAACCTCTGATCTCGCAGAAGTGAAGAGCACAATGGATACCACGGTGGTGTCAGATCCTGCCAAAGGAGGCAGTCCTCATTTCTTCAAGCAGTGAGTTCCCGAGATCCATATTAGTTTTGACAATCTTAAAAATAATACTCAGTGCTAGTATGCTTTCTCCGCACGCTTACTTGAACGTGTTTACTGTACGGAATGAGTAGCATAGAGTCAAGAGGTTTTTATTGGGCCATAATAATCGATGATATCGTAAAAGAATTTGTGAGCTTATGTAGTTGAAAAATGTACTATACTAAATGTTATGATCTACTTTTTGTGATGAGATACCGTATCATAAACGATGTTCGTGTTGATCGCTTCATACATTTTATTTATGCTACACACTCGCTTATAAAGTTTTTCTCTTGCTTTTGTTAGCGTGTGTCTCGTCTGCTTTGTATGAAAATCTTATGACTTATATCCAATTTCAGAGTCCGGATGGCACATGCTTGGGCACAGTGTCACCTTGTCGGAATCTCTAGGATGATGGTTGGAGTACACACACTGGTTCCTGGTAATTTTACGGAGGACGAAGACGAACCAGCTTACGGCCTAACCAGCAAACCACGTAGGATACTCCAAGAACTTTGGTTGTATGATGTGGAGAAGATGCCGACTGCAGTGAAAATATCGTCAGAGGAGGATGGATTTCGGGTAGTTAACCTTAATAGTTTTTCGATTATAGCTTTGTACAACTTTTATGAAGGAAAACTGTGGGGGTAGCAAACGCTGTAGTTTTTAATACTGCGAAAAAGTATATTACCCTTTCTTTACTATATATAATGCCACCAATGTTACTGTACTATCCTGGCAAGTTGCAACTGATGCAGGCTTTGTTTCTTGTTTTTAAAATCTCACCTTGCAAATTTTCTGTGTAATTACTCAATAAGAAAAAGTTTTAAGAAAACCAGATAAAATACTTAAAATAGGTTATAGGCCATTGGAAAAACGTAAAGTCCCCAAATGTAGTAATGAGTAACAAATATTGACAAAATGGAACAAACATAATAAAAAAGCAAGACACTACTCGGTAGTCAGATTTTATTTACATTTAGCCAATGCAAATACTTACCTGTCACATTTGATCACTGGTGAACCCATACAAATTTCTGCACTCTTTTATGTCAATTTATCATATCAACTTAAAGCGTTTACTCGTGTACTTTTCTATTCAAAAGATGGTTTATGTTACATTCATGATATGAATTTCTTTTCTGTCCCAGTCCTGGTCACCGAATGAGCTGAAGTGGAAGCTGTACACAGCGCTTCAACAGATTCGAGTACATGTGCGAAATTCTGATGAGGGAGTCACTCACAGATTCCTTCATTACTTCAACGAGGAGTTTTTGGTTCCGATGACCTTAGAGGAGCTTCAACAGGAATGGAAAGCGATACATGAGGCGAATCGAACACTTGTGTTTCGAAATGTTCACATTCCTCAGACATCACCAGACGTGATAGAGCTTTCATTGGAAGAGGTGGAACAAGAACATGCTGAAAAGCAGGTGGATCTCATTATTAACTCATTCCTTGGCCTTGGTATTCCTGTAGAAACACTCAAAGTAGCTCGTGCTCATGGGCGTAAAGAGCTGGAAGTCATTTTCCCTTACGAGTCTCTTGCAAGACGAGTTTACAGCACATTTCGCCTTTTCCTTGTCCGTAATCGCTTCCTACCTCAAGGCTTCGAGAGAATCCGAGTTGACATCAAAAGAACAAAAAGACTGGAACTGGAAAGGATGAGGCGACGCGGAGCACATAATTTTTATGGCTATATTCCTCCAACTGCTCCAACGTACAACGTGTCAAATGTTCGTGATGAGAGATACTGCCACCATCAATGTCAACATGGACAAAACTACCCATACCCTAGAAGCGCTCAACCAAGTCCCTTCCCACCACCCGGTACCTCCCGATCAGCGACAACTGGCAGACATCATCACCACCACCATCATCATGGACGCCAACTTGGTGCTGCCACTTCTGCAGGTCCGTCGAGTATTTATGGAAGAAGTGGACCGAGACGAACAGAAGATGAAGACACATGGAGGCTCACGAGAACAATGTGGCGATGATAGTTTTTGTATAATATTATGTATGTGCGTCAATAAAAACAACTACATGTTGGAACATATAATGCATTTTAATGTATGTACGACAACCTTCATAAATTTATCAATGCCACGTTGAATCCAGTATACATTATTCTTCTGTACTACACTAACCAAAAGCACTCAAAGAGATATGAACTGCAAAACTCACGCAATACTAAATTGTAATTTTAAACGGTATAATAATGTATTGTATAAAACATCAATACATATAATTAGATTACGGAAAATTAAATGTTATAATGTAAGTTTGTAAAAGGAAATAAGTATCTGAAGAGAGGGTAAAAGGATTTTTGGTTACAGGTGATGGGTAATAGTTAAGAAACATACAGACATATGACGTATGGATGCTTTTGCACGGATAATAATTAAAAAAATAAAAATCAGACACATATTTCCTTCAAATGTTTATGTCAAGTCTCCCTGCAATCAAACAGAAATTACTATAATTGGTAAATTGTTTTAAACATTTGTAAATTTGCTCGCTAAAAGCAGTCATTTTTTCCCTCGTAGGCATTATAATATGCTGTTTGTCAGTTTCTTAATTGAGCTTAAAATACGATAAGAAATAAAATGCTTATTACTTAGTTGGAACCAGACACGAAACATTTATTGCCAATTTTCGAGTTATACGATACTCTATGCATGTTACCCTCATCCCAATATTAATTACTTTATTTGTATTAGGCAAATATGCTGATTGTTGCAGTGCTAATTATTATTAGTTTTTAAACGATTGGTGCTGCGAAACTGCAGATGGTAATAAGCGTAAACGCAGATTTGTTAAAACGTGAAAATACTTCTAGATACGCATAAGTTACAGTAATAATAGTGTAGACATTGTTTGTGTAAGTAAATTCGGACTATCAAAATGCTGCTCAAAATACAAAATGTCGTTTAAAAACTTATACCTTATTGCTAAAATATAAATGGACTACAACACAACAACAGTGATTAACGAACGTTATGTATGGTTATCCTTACATTTAACTTGCAATTTAGGACGAAAATATGTGTATGCATAATTTATTGTTTTGAAAATATTTGAACACTATCTTTATGAAGACATTTTAATATAGTGCACGAAAAACTAGATGTAAAACTTATTTAAGGCAATGAAACAAAACTGTCCTACAAGTAGTGAAAGCTACTTTATTAATGTTGCTCTACTCGTTAAATTGATTTAACAAAAAATACTCATTTAGTGTACCATATATAAATCTTAACGTTGTTGGAGGCAAATTATATTAGTTGTATTTTGCAATTGTACATTACTATTGAAAACACCTAATTTACCATTTACTTGGATGTAAAGTTTTGTTACTTTGAATAGGGAATAACCAGAATGCTGTAAAATTACCATACCATGTTACTTTCTGCATGCCATCATGTCTTTGTAATGTTGACGTTCGAAAGCAACCCTCTAATAGAAAAACGAATTATGATTACAACAACCGTGTCCTTTTGAACAATTTTAAGACTATATGTTTGTACATTAAAATCACGAGGTTTCAATCACAACAACACAATAATCATGATGGTTGATCAGCAAAAGCAAAGTTTAAATTGCTGGGAAGAATTACAGGGTAGCACGAAGGTCCTCTTTCATAAGAATCCCGGCACGGTGGTTCCGTGCGCACAGAATATTGAGAAACATTGCATTGCTATTTGCTATTTCTCCATTGCTGTTTTTACAAATATTTTAGCTTTTCACCTTTTGTTCTTACTTTGTTCATTGCAAACCAGCTCATACAACCACCACACATTTATCATTATTATTTTGGCACCAGAAGCAACAAAACTGTCATGAAATCAATGCATTCTCCCATAATCTAAAAACGGTTACAGCTGCAAAATTCTAATATTCTCTGCCGAATCATACTCAATGAGAAAAAGTAATTATGATGTTTCAGCATAAATCCTATTATAGCAACGTAAGAATAGCTTTTGGCAACGGAAATGGGACTTTGAATGCCGCATATTATTCAGATGTGCCTTGCTTTTATCATACGGTACTTCACTTTGTACGTTACATACTACTCGTCAATTTTTTTCGGTTCATTGGAAATTGGAGTGGGGCGAGTAAAAAACGATGCCGATGATTGACAGCTCTTGTAATGGAAAAATGAAAGACACTCAGCATTTGTAGCTTCACTAACTTCAGTATGGGTTGAGTAGATGAGTAAAAATAACTCACTTGCAGCTTTTCAAATGGATATAATCCTCATTTTTGCATTTTCACAAATGAATGTCTGTCAATTTACACACATTGATAATTTGTTGCTCTACTATATACTGGATATAATGATATAAAAAGTCACCTAAACTATACATTTGTGAACAATGAACAATGAACAATGAAGTGCATTTTTATTATGTATATAGAAATAGCTTTGATCAAATTTTATACACAGAAATATGAATTTCCGGCTATTACAAATTTTAAGTTCTTGTTTGTTTGAATTCTTGTGATTTTGGGTTACCAAAATGAATGCACAAAATGAAACATCGAGTGGTAAGCTTTGAGAAATTCATTTCGCAAATTGTACTGGTCATCTTGTGTGGACACTCTTTTCAGCATATTCCCTTCATTCTAAGGATTTTCAACATAACGGAATTATTTTCGGCATATTGTTTATCTTATCTTCCACTTGGAGTCTGTGATGGACAGCGATCACACAGACACAGACTCATCATCGTATTGCATTTTGCATTCATCTTTTCAAGCTCTATATGTTTCTTTGAATCCACTATCACTGCCTATAACTTTCGAGTTCTTTTGTTGAATACTGTATTTGTATGTATTAATCATTTTCTCGACAATATCATATTTAGAAATACTATACAAACATTACCAACCTGAGCCTTGAGCTCCTTTACATGCACAAATGAAATGGAATTTCAAAGTGCAAACTAAATTTAGCTGAGCCAAGTTTTTGCCGATTTTCTCTATATTATTAGAAAAGTTAAAAAGAAGCGACATAATGAATAATGATGTTCCAAGAATGCGAGCAGGAGGATGTGACTGTTGTATTGATGAAGACACGTCGAAGATACCATGTCATAAAGAACACGAACCGTCATAGGACTTCAGGTACTCAGTGTGAGAAAGAGGAAACGATGAATGATGAGAAGCTCGTTGATGTAGAAGGAGGAATCATTAGGAAAGTGAAGAAGGTAAAGTTTGCTAAAAACTTCGTTTTAGTTGGAGGTTGAGTGGTCTCTAGTGATCTGCAGCCATTAGAGGCAGGAGCTTCCAACGAGTACTCGCGGTCATTTCATCCAACTCATTCAACAATGGTATTATTTCCTATAATAATAATATTACATTGTATATTAATAACAGTTGGAAATAAGTCCATTATTTTTTTCCTTTACAAAATTAATTCAACCAATTCGATTTTTAGGCAACTGACCTCAGCGCCAGAGATATTGAGAGTAAGAAAACGGTTTTGCAATTATCAGATTTATACATTTTAAAATAATTTGTTTGCAAGTGAAAAAGTGAGCTATAAAAATATCTAGGGGCGAAGTTCGTTTTCTCAATATACGACCTAGAGGGAAATGGTACCGTAGATGCTGCTGACCTCGGAAAATGTCTACGAGCTCTCAATTTAGTTCCAACAGAGAAGGCAGTAGAAAAACTCGGTGGACAAAAGAAGAAAGGTTAGAAATAATTCAATTCTAGAAAATCATTTTAAAAATGCAAAACTTCTTGTGGGTTAAGAAATCTTTACGCTCAAACAAATACATTATTAGATTCCATTTCTATAAATGCTCAGATTTTGCATTAGACAATAAGCACTTCAACTTTACAACCACGTAAAATTGAATTAGTTAAATAATAGAATCTCTCGAATAAATGAGAGAATCCAAATGGGACCTCAAATGTGTGGGTTTTCGAAAAGAAATTGTTAAAATGATGTCATCACATTCATTTTTAGGACAGAAGAAGTTAAAGGTTGATGAGTTTTTGCCAATTTACTCGCAATGCAAAAAGGATAAGGATATTGGAAACATCGAGGACTTCACCGAAGTATTGAAGCTCTATGACAAAAACGAGAATGGCCAAATGTACTTTGATGAGCTGAAACACATCCTCTTGAGCTTGGGTAAATTTAGTCACGAATTTGTGCAATATAAAAAATACTACCCACGTAGCATCGTTTAGTATATGTTCTCAAAAGATTCCTTCACTAAATGTGCTACCACCATCATTATTATCCAGGAAATACTATTGTGTTTTTCCATGTTTCATGTGCTCATACTATAATTTTGTAGGCGAAAAACTTGAATCCGAAGAGGTTGAGGAAATCATCAAAGACTGTGCCGAGCCTCCAGATGATGAGGGTCTTACAACATATTCCGGTAATTGACGATGCTCCATCACTTTCACATTTAAGAACAAATGGGAAAAATATTAATAACATTTTAAATTCAGAGAAAGCTCAGTGGTTGCACGTTCCCATTGCACGATTGCCTTTGTAAAGCATGGTATAGTGAGTTGATTACGTTAATTATAAAAATGAACTGTTTCAATTTGCTTCTAGTGTTCCTTAAGAAGCTTATGGCGGGACCTTTCCCTGGTGAAGAGGATTAAATGGAAATTTATAACAGAATAACAACAAATTTTGCGCCATCAACTCGAAAGAATTTTTCAATGCCCTTGTTCATTATTTCATGTAAGCTAAAATAAAACCACTCCATCGCATTGGCTAATTTGAGTACCTCATGTTCGGCACATCAAAATCTAAATTCATGCATCATACGTCATCTTCTCATCATTAACGAGCTTTTAAGGTGTAGTATAAGTCATTCTGCAAATGCGTGTTTCATTTTATTACTTTCAAACTAAATTATGTATATTCTACTGTTATAACATGTGTACATTTGATCACATTTGCGCTCAATTGAAACATGTAATTTATCCGGGTATTATCATGTCATGTCTATTGATTTATCAATTCGCTTTTAACATGTTGTGTAAATGTGTTGGTACATAAATTGATTCGAAACTCAAAATAAACATTTTTCCAGAGATGCGTGGGTTTTGTTACGGTCGCGTTTTAATGATTCATTGCCTCCTGTGAAAACACTCGACGACAACGCAAAACGAATATTATGCATGTTTACTTATTGTGTATTTTTATTTTTATCTCATTTTGTCAGTGCTTTTACAATTAAACATAGTTTTGGATTTATTATTCATGATTATCTTCTGTTTTAGCTTATATTGCGTAGTCGTAGTCCTTTGAATCTAAAAATATCATGGCATTATTATCCTTATGACAAACATATATACTCCTTACATCACATCACATGCACGATAAAATCAGACATTTTGTGACTTTTTCTGCAAAATAACTCCGCAAAGGATCATTTGATTTTTCATCAGTAATCAAGCAATCATTGAAAATATCAACAAGAAAACTGTTAATCAAATTATACATGAAAAATAAGTACTTATATTAGTGTGTCATCTTGGGGCGATGTGGAACAACCAACAGAATCGGAATCTACTTGGTGAGAAAATAAATATTTAGGAGGCGCTGTCTTGCTAGAATGCTCAACTCGACAAATCATTTCTTCAACATTTTGTGAAGACGGAACTAATTATGCATACGTTATATAACATAAACTACGTGTTTAACTTTGCTGCAAGCAAACACGAGAATACACACACTTATACACGTCATACCAAAATGGACATTGTGTTCTCAGGTACACCGTACAAAAAATACATGTTTCGTTCATTACTAAATGAGCTTTTTATATTCGACAGGAATTGACGGTACACATTCACTGTATTTATATTTTACTGTTATTTGTATTCGCTATACATGCAGTTATGTTGATGTATTTTGTTGATGTAGATTTCAAAATTAATCGCCTGAAATCTAGGTAGGAGTTTCAAGGTTGCAGCACTTCCAGGATAAACTACTTAAGATATACGTAATATAATACCAAACTGATTGCAAAGAAAAGTTCAAAATTACCCCTTTATTTAGGTTTGCATAAGTCGTACATGTATGTGGAGATGGAGGATGGCTACATCAAAATACAAAATAAGTCAACAGCATTTTCCTTTGCAGGAACAACTCTATATAAGGATTATACATACATAAAGGAGAAAGAACACATTAATTTGAAATCTGATCCTAGTGAAATCTTACGTAAGTTATTAATTAAACCCTTATTTTCTCAAACTAATTTCTTGCCTTCCACACTTTTAGAAAAGACTATGCTCTAATCACAGTCAGTATTATATAGTAGTACAACATAAAGACATATTAACTAAAACTATATAATTTAGATGTAGTAAAGTTTATCGTGTATAAATTTGTGTTATCCTGCTTTACTCTTTCTTTTTTAAGCTTTTACCTATTTTCCCTAGCATAAAATGTAGTCACAGACTCGGACAAGTTGTTTTGTATCATTGAAGGCAGTTTCCAAAACATTATAGGTCGATACAATATAATTTGATTACTTACTATTTATCATCATATTGAAGAAAATCTCTTCATTCAACAAAAAATCTCATTTAAGATACGATAAACACATATTTCAATCAGTTTTTTTGTGCAAAAAGATGCGTGTATTGTATTTTGTCATGCACTGTGGATGAGTTTTCTGCGTTTCACCATAATTTGTTACACGGCTTGCTTAGATGCACTTGTCATTGTCACCAGCACATCTCGCGTGCAACAAGTTTTGGGGCAGAGTAAGACTACCTTAGAAAAGTAAGTTATATATCATATGATTATGAATATTCATATTGCGTGTTGTACCTAATGAATGGGCATTTAAATAATGGAAGGACTGGAAACCCAAGCCGAGCTGGACACATTGTCTGTTTGTGTTCCCGTCGATTTAGTATTCTTTTCTAGATTCTTCACCAGACTCCTCATTTCATGTGCCAACGTCATGAGTTCCGCTTGTATCTCTATAGTGGATGCGTCTCCGCACTCTGACAGAGATCTCTTGCTGGTCCCGTTATCCCTAGAGAGAAGTGGCGATTTACTGCTGAACGAACGACTATCTTCAGATCTACGCAAGAGTTTTAAATTTAATTTAAAAAAGTGGAAAGCTACAGCTACTAAATGTCAATCATAATAACTCAAGATTTTAACAGGGTGATTGTAATGTAAATACTACAAAGAATTCAGATAACCATATAGCCATTCCAAAAAAATGGTATAAATATAATCCAGGTACATAAAAATCATACACGTGTTAGATTTTCATGCAAAAATATGAAAAATATGAGAAAGGGTGAAAATATGCAACTCTGAACACTCATACATACCTCGCCGTTAGGAGCCTCTGTCCATCATCATCCTCATCTACCTCGTCATCTTCACTGATCGAAGGTAGAGTAAGGGAAGGTTGTGCCCCATGTCCATTTTCAGACTCTATGGATTCAGCTTCATACCTATTACGGCATTGGATTTCGTAATGAATGTTCATCGCATCATTAAAAACCCAAGATTCAAAAAAGATACTCCATTCTTTAGAGCAGAGTCCTTAGAGAGGTACTTGACACAATTATTTATTATAAAATATTATAAGTTATATTTGATGAATACCCTTCACGAAGATTATATGTGAGGTCGTGCTGAATATCGTTTTGGAATTCTATCTGAAATTCTGGATATAATCTAAGAACTTCGACTAGGCCGGGAATGTAAATGCTCTTGAGGTCACAATATGTTAGTGCCCTGACATCGCATCTGCTTTTGACGACCACGTCACATCCAGCAGTCATCTGTTGAGATATGTCAGATCCAACTAAATCCCCTTTCCCTGTTCAAAAGTGCACATAAAGAGAAATGGAATGATAGAATGGAGAAAGTAATTTTGCAACGGCAGTTATGCCTCCAAAAGGCAATTTCATATGCACAGCATTGAGTACGCTTTCATAAGTTACAACTACACACATATTACGGATATATACGCATCAAAAGCACGCAATTTTTGTGATGAGTTTTTCAGGAAAACTGAATACTTAGATTAACCCTTTGAAGTGATAAAGTTAGTCACGTAATTAATTACGTACTGCTATGCACAAGAGAGAAAGCGTGAATGTGTATAGGCATATCTACAACTGGATATGACATTGCAGATATTTTTAGAAATGTTTAATAAGTGGAGCGGAGGGTCGTTGAGAGACACTATGCACAGTTGTATAGCTGCTTTGACACAGTGTAAGCAAACGTGTGAAGTGACAGAAATTACCGAGAATTGCAACAACCATGTTGCATTGGACAACTTCCATAGAGCCGTTGGAAAGGTAGTAGATGTAATGAAGGGCATCTCCCTGTAGTAACAAAAAGTCAAACATTCAGCATTTATACCTATTTTTCTCAGTTATGTCATTACATGATAGTGTCTGTTGCCACGGTTTTGCATGAAGCAACGATAAACATACCTTGTGTACCAAATATTCACCTGGAGCACAAAAAGCGGTACGTATGTGAAGAGAAAGAAGCTTGAGACAGCCATGACAAGCAGGCTCAAATATTGGGAGTGACAAAATCTCCTTGTGTAAATGCATCGAAACATCTCCGCGCAGTTCCTCGGGAAATTCTTTTAGAGTCTGCAATGAGAGAAAAGAAAGTGAGCAAAGTTTTCAAATGTTTTTCCACAATTGTCTCATAGAGAGAGAGAGAGCTTTATTGCCTAAAAGCAATTTCGAAAGAATAAGATCTTAAGGGTATGATGACACATGCAGTCATGTCATATGCCTGTAAAAAAATTAAAAAAGAAAGTATGTGCTGAGAAGATCAAACATTGTGTTTTCATTCAATGTTGAATTCTACGTATTCAAACCATATGTTCAAGAATACTTGTTTGAAGTAATTGAAATATTGCATTTTCCTGGCATCTACCACTAATTAAAAGTAATTTGAATGTCTTTTGCAACAAAAAACAGGAAGGATGACGGTTATATTAGTATAATGTGGTTTTGAAATAAAATGGTATTGTTGTGCAAGGCAATTGCTATGTAGTGTGTATACTTGCACGATATCATGTTTGTTATACCTCGTGAGGATCGATTCCATGGTTGAGTGCCCACATGGTTTGGAAGTAATCTTCAACCCTTTGCTTGAGGTCCTTTGGGATCTGGTGGAGTTTGAGGAAATCTTTGAGATCACGAAATTTGCTCTGGTACTGAGATCTTCTAGCATACATTCTCTGGACAATGGCCGTCACTGTATAAACACACAATTTTTGATTATAGTGTAAATGGGTAAATGCATGAAAGGGGTGAAAGTATTATTGCATTTCAAGGATGTGAATAGATATTGTTATAGCATACATTGCTTGCTACATATATATACTCTGAGTAGCTATTATTGAATGTATCTTAAGCAAAGACCTCTTCCTCCAAATAAACATCATATTACATTGTTGAGAGAAGAGAGCATCAAAGTTTATAACCGAAGTAAGCAGTGTGTGGATATTGATTCAATATTATACTTACCATTACCAAACACCATGGCGTGCATTAGAGCTGCGTGATGTTGTGAGATGTGATGTGAATATCACACAAGCAGGAGAAATGAAATGAGCGAGAGAGCAAGAAAGAGAGAAAAAATATCTTTTTAGTTTACACAAAGACCCACATAAACTCCCTTTCCAGAGAATGAATCAAAGGAATCGCGGTACACGTCATGTTTAAAGGAAATGTGTAGAGTACAGACAGAGGTATGCATATACACAATATTTTATCAAGAGGAGAAACGTGTGTTTGCGGAGTATGTATATTGTGGTGAATAAAGGAATATCCACAAAGCCACCCATTACCTCCAACGAGCATCATCAAGATGGAGAAAATCTTCTCAGCAAACGTGTTCGCAGCCACATTACCAAAACCGACGGATGTCAAGCTGGAACAGGTGAAATACAGAGCAGTTGCATACTTATCCGCATTCGGGACAAGAGTAGAATTGTGCAAATCCAGTTTCTCCGCAAGAGCTTGAACCCAACCTAGAGGAAGCATTAAATTCAAATAAAAGAACTTTTCATTCAGAAGAACAAAAGCATTTTATTTACTCAGCATTACAAACGGACTATAACATGTAGCCAGGTGCACATAAGCAAAAAGTTTTACAATGTACATGTACAAACAAACTTTCAACCTTTGATTCTCTTTCTGTTTGATTTAATGAGTGAAAAGACACCAGCATACGGACCAACTGGTAATTATTGTTAAGTATTTCTGGGAAAACATAAATTGTAATGACTTTTATGTCTTTTATACTTACCATCTGTCCGTCCTGCATCCGACTCTTTCTCTGCAATCACATACCATATGCAAGCCAACCTGGAATTTTTGAGTTTTTATAAAAATATTCTTGTTAATATTTAGTACACTGGAATAAGTAATTCGAGAGTAAAAAATTATTCTAACCAATGGGCAGCCAACGTGAAACAAAGCATCAACAGCGACAAGATTGCAGCAGAGAACTGATAATAACGATCCATTTTCTGAAGAAGTCGTGCCAATCTTAGGAGTCGAGTCAGCTTTAACAAATGAATTGGAGATGTTTTGGACTCCTGTGACATCATTAAAACATAATTGCGTTATTACGTGTATCCAGATAAGACTGCGGTATCGATGACTCTTGTGTGCCGTTACAATACAGGAACTACGAGCTACACTATATTATGTATTAAAGGCTATAAATCTTGCGACCAATGACTTTTTGCACTTGATGTTGACAACCAGTGGCATTATGATTGCAAAGACAAAGGAATAAGATATGACGCTCACCGACGGAAGAATAGGCCAAATGTTTGCAGTCTGGAAGAGATCAAACGGTAATGCGGCTAATAGATCCACTATAAACCAGCCTTTGAGATAGTGTACAGCTATTACTTTAGGGTTGGACACTACTTCTCCTTTCCTGTTTACAAAAGTTGTGCGGAAGTGGAGCCCTATGTCTGTTAAACAAATGATATTAGAACAAGCAGCGTTGTTAAGATAATGATATTTTACACCGCTGCTGATTAAATAAAGGTAGATGGTTTAGATTGAAAATGCACATCAAACGAGAATAACATAATTAAATGTTGAAAACAGAAACAGCAACAGAAAAACTCTCATCCATAGTACATACACACATTATAAATGTAAAGCGGATCTTTTCATTCTACACGTTGTATATTATGCATGCACAGTTTGCGTTGTTTTCAAAACAATGCTTTCTGTTTAAGCTTTGTCTTTTCTTACTTTCTCATTATCTCTAGCTTCTAGAGAGAACAACTGAAAGTATTATGAAGTTAGTCTTTGAAGTGTAATAGCACTGGAGTAAGGGAAACATGGTAGCGAACATCCGCCGCTCTATCTAGACATATGCTAACATCTAAATCTAAGTTAATTATCGATGATGCAAAAACCAATTCTAAATTGAATGTTTATATAATTAATTAAAAGAAAGGTAAAAAATATGTAAAAAATGATGTCAGACACAACAATGTTCATAACAATAAATCAGCTATGCAAGTACCTATTCTAATAGAAAACTGCAATTTTCTAACGGAAAGCAAAGTGAGGATATGATATCGCTATTACACAATGAAATTTTTTTGAGATATTAGCCGTATAACACAATATGCGGATAAAAATCAAAAGGTAATTATAGATCCTATCTCACATAAAAATTAGAGACTAAATACAATATTCCTGGTTCCAAAGTGTGTACACGTTTACAAATAAGTGCTGATGAAGATACTAGTTTTGTTACCAGTGTTTAAATTTAGATTCGATTGTTTCAAAGTAGAAAAAGATGCTGGTATATGCTTTGGTATAGTAGACATGATTATATAGAAGCATTAAACATTTTTAAAAAATAGAGCTACAATTAAGTACATATATAAAGACTTCTTATAAGTGCAAATGTGAACAATTTCTGGCTTCACTAAAAATGATTCCACGCATTAGCACTAAAAGCAAAGTTTTCAAAAGCGGAAGCCTTATATTATGTTCCCTCTTGCTAAAAGTGTTTTGTTTTCTTCACGTAAAAGTTTCATAACAGTCCAACAGCATCACTAATTTCTTACCAATCAGCGCTAATATCACCTTCAGTTACATGTAGCTGAATTAAAGCAAAGAACCACAATTATGCACAGCATTTTGTGAAAATGACTGGGAGAGGGGCAAAATGCAACAAAAACGTGGACACATTCAAGCTGATTTTGAAGGTTCTTTGTAGCCAATCTCAGTATTTAGTTGAATTAAGCTCTAATTAAATAGTTTGCATCAAGCAATGAGATTAACACTCGCATTTATATAATTAGACACGTATTTTGTTTCGTAAAGGGATTATTGTTTTGCATCCAGCCAGACACCATTCTGTAATGTCTCTAGCATTTCAATTTTTATGATAATATGCTAACATTATATTAAGTATAGGAATACATACATGCATGATATGTTTTAAACAAAATGGAGTTTCTTGTTTGAGACGTATCGTCTAGAATTGTAGTATTAGCTATTAGGTGCCCATGTCGAACTCGTTAAAAATATCGACGTGGTTGGTTGGTTGCATATCTGCGGACAAAGAAATAGGGGCTCATTTCCCAATTGAGGATTCGCGAGTTAATTAGGAAATTCTAGCGTACATCATTTTTTCCAACGCGTGAGTGCAGATGTTCATATTTACTTGTACAACTCGCCGCACACCTATCGAAGTTTTTTTTGTGATGCTGACGTGTCACTTGAGTAATAGTCCAATTCGCTTTTTCTCCTCTTTTACACGATTCAATGCAGTAGGCGGATCAACTATTTATGTACTTGGTTTATTGGTAGCTCCGATTCCAACCTGTAGCAGAATTTACTCACACTACATGCATAATATACTCAACACGTACAACATAAAAGTCATCAAAGTAGTGCAATACTATGTAGGCAGACGGTAACTGAACAAGAATTTTTCTAGCTGAAAGCCTACAGGAACACCATTTGGGGACCAGGACATAATCTTAGGGGAAATCGAAGCAGATTGAATCTCTATTTTTCACCAACTTGCCGCTGATTTTTATGGAACTGCAGCAGCAGCAGCACACGTATCGAATTCCCTGACAGTGTTTGTTGTTGTTGTTGAGATCTATGATTCTGAATATCTGAATTGAATATAGCCTAATATCCAACCAGAGTCATCATTATAATATGCCCTTGAGCTTCTGCAGCTCATGGTAGCTCTGTATAAATAAAAGGAAGTTTCTGCTTCGCTTCGTCCTCTCATCGACGTGTTTACATTTTGCACGGTTACCCGTCTTGCATTTCATTATTGCGGGTTCCTTTCTTTACAATGTGGAAATACAAACTACATCTCAAGTTCTCTTTCTCATTTTCACAGTCAGGTGAAGGCCCAACTTCTCTTGATCCTGCTTTCAGACTTTTTTTACGATCAGAAACGAGACGCGACCACAAAAGGGGTACATAAATCTGAAGCGAACGAAAGCTTAGCAAATTTATATTATTTCGACTCATTATACTTTTTAGCATGCAGGCGACGCAGGTTGTAAAGAATGAAAGAATAAACAGAAAAATGATGAATATTGTTATTATGAAATAGAGAGTATTAATAAAAAGTGTGCATGTTATACCAATGATGAACAACATTTCAACGACAACATCCGGAACAGGAGGCTGACTATCACTGGTACTAGTATAGCGTGTCCGAAAAGCAGCGTTATATGGAACCATCACTGCGACATAAATTGTGGCAACGAGGATGAGCCAATCCCAACACGTTTTAAAAACCCCATAATGTGTCAAAACAAAACGAGATTTCTCAATCGCGGCTGTTTTATACTCGGGAAGAGGAGCTTCGGTTGGCTGTAAAAGCGTCTGAAAATAAACCAACAAACCGGGTACCATACAAAATCACACAAATTCGCCCTATACTATTGTATTCGTTTATATTGATGAATAACGGATCGAATGATTTAATCTAATAAATCGTAGCCGACTCTTGTGTCCTTCGTTTTGTGTTTTGTTGAAACCCCGTAGCCAGCCATTATTAACAGAACAGTAATTACTTTTCCAAAAATAAACGTAGAAAAGTTCCTGTAGCTGACAACTAACAAGATGGGACCCGGTTCGGTGGTTTTTTATTGATGCCAAAACTTAATTAGACTGAAATATTTTTTATGATGATTTGCCTGGCTGGCTTTTCCCTAACTCGCTGGCTGCTAATTATGGGAAATTGAAACTATAATTTAATCAATAAACCTCACGACAGAAGACCAAATATTGATTAATTATTTATTAAAACAACACATCAATTAACGTGACAAAATTGACATTTAAAGTAATAACTGAATTATTGCTAGACTGCTGGCAACAGAACTCACAAAAATACAATGCATAAAAAGTGGTAATGAAAAATAGAAAGTAGAAGTGGTAGTGGTGGTTTTCCGCTGCTGCTGACGGCAAGTCTCTACTCGATCTCTCTGCTCAGCTCGCTGCCTTCTTCTTCTTCACTGATGAAAAAACCACACCACGTTGCTTTGTTTGAAAAATGGTAGTTTGTTGGGGCAAAGCGCGACACTCAATGATATTCATTGTTTTTGACATTAATTTCTAATAATCAAGTATTAGTAATATGTGTTGAAAGTCGGCATAAAAGATAAACACAGAATTGTTTATCTTTAATATTTTAGAATAGACATTACGTGTTAGACCTGCTGAAAGAGGTTTTAGTAATTGAATATGAGGGACTTAGAATTAGCGTGTATTAGGCCCACTTCTTTAGCTGCTTTGGCAATGGTTTTTTTTTTTCAAAAATTGAGTGGATATGCGGATTATTAAATGGAAGTGGATTTAGGAAATATTCACAATTTTCACTTTGGTTTGTGGTGAGAGCTAAAAAAATAGCTGAGAGCTATTTCTTGATGTTGCATTGCTATTAGATATTATTATGACATTTCCATTTCCAAACAAAATTTAATAAAAATCGCAATTTTGTGAGCCTATGTTTTTATTGTCAATATTTTTGCACACAGCGTGCTCCAAATTAAAGTGAGTTCTTCATTCAATGCGCCAATGAATGCTTTCAAAGACTGGAGGATATACTTTTATGACCGTTGCAAAAACTAATTGATGAAAATTTTGTAGTAAAAAAACATCAACCAGAACTGCCAATTATGTGTCAAACCCTCCATTTTCATTGACAATTATTACAAAATGGGGAAAGTCTTCAAAAGAAAAGGCTTTTGATTGCACTGTTATTATAGAGATGAAATATATTTTGCTGTTTGCTACCAACTCAAAATGCAATTGTCGGCTATTGTGGTATTTACTAGAACGTAATGTGGTATGCCTGAGTAGAGATTTATTTTTTATGCTTTTTGCTCACTTCTTCAATTCCGTGTTGAATAGGAGAAAGACGCTGAAGTGGATCAAAAGTTAGATGCAGTGTGAGAAATCTCACTGGAACAAACAATGCCAATGTGAGCAATTCAAATAAAAACATGGCTCTTCGTACATACCAAGAAGTTTTTTCCTTTCAACAACGTTTTTTCTAACGACCACAAATAATTTTTTTTCCAACCATTACATTTTGGAGTCTTTTGCGTCCGTCTGTTTTTGTTGGTTTCTGCAACTTAGATAAACTTTCTCCTTAAATCTGGCAGGTCATGAGAAAAAAGCAGACAGTATTAAGTGAAGAGTCGGAGACTGTCTCGAGAGTTTGAAGAGTGAAGAACTAAGCTATTTCAGGCATCTGCTTTCCAAAACTGGAATCAATACTTGGCATCGGGTATGGTACTATAAAGAACAACAAAAAATCAACGAGTTGGGATACTTTTTTCTTGAGTTACTGCCGAGCTGAGTAATATTAGGTAAGTATTTTGAGTAGTCTTTTAAAAGCATTAAAATTAAAAATAAAGAAGAGATTACACTTTACCGATTGTTTGGGTTTGACGAAAGATTTTCATTTTTGGCATCAATGCATAAAATGAGTGTTTACATTACTTGTTAATTTTTATAGCACATCATCAACACGCTTGCAATTTACATTGAAGGGTTTAGATTTGAAGAAAACATTTTACAATTGCATTTAAGTATAATCATTTTTCCGCTTGTGCGTCTTATTACAACAAAAACGGATATTAACTAAGGTAATTATTGTGTTAAGAGAAATATGAACAAAGTACTCACACTTAAATACATTACATAATGCCTTCTTTTGAGCTGCTATGCAAACAAGCTTTTGGCTCTTATTTTAAGTATACACTGTTTTATAGTTTTAAAGTAGAAAATTATCAAATTGTTGGCTCCTTAAAATTTTGGCGTGGAATGCTATTTTAAGTGCAACGACATTGTGAACAAAATATAATTTCAAATTTCAGCATATCTCTTCAGAAAGGTGTTCGGTACTAAACAATATTAGCTGTCATGTTCATTATTTCGAATCGTAAGCTTCTTATTTTTTTTATCCGTCGATTTGTATATTTTTTCTGTCCGTCCATTTGAATGCCAACACTGACCAGCTTTAAATTTAGTTCACAAATAATTTGGAAAATGATGAGGAAACCTTTTGATTTTCATAGTGCAACCTTTCCTTAAATTATACTTAACATTAACAACACTCCTTTAATTTGAATTCAAATATTCAATCATCCAAAATATTTAACATATCTTTGCGTTTTTTCCCACACCATCAACGCAAAATGTAAATATAATATAACACAATATCTGAAAAACGAGAAGGAGAAAGTTACACAAATACTTTTCATGCACTTCTACCGTTACGAGCGGATATTATGCCTTATCACATTTTTTTATTTTAATGCCAATATTCTTCCAGTATGTTTTTGATAACGCGTTTTACATGAGGAGCTTAATGCTTTTAAATATTAAAATATTTCATTATGTTCTTTTGTGTACAGTTAACATTTTCTTCGTTGTTCTTGGTCGACTCCGTGTGACTTACTTTTATTTCATGTACATGAATCAAAAAGGAGAAACAGGGTGCTCGTAACATCCACGTATTGTAAAATCTTTTACACATTCTACATTAAAATTAACATGTTGAAAAAATCAAGTAAAATGAAGAGTAACCATAAAGGTTAATTTTTTGGGCTTACATCCAATATATTCAACTTATGGAAAATTGTGTGGAAACAAAGCTAGGCAGTTTTATACTTTCCAGAGACAGTGAAAGCACGCAAGCCATAAAACTTAACAAGTAGCAAGATAACATAACTAACATTGGCAATTATGTAAATATCATGAATTAATATAAAATGGCATTGAACTTTTGGGTTT
>JAQIXX010000193.1:0-80872 GCA_034700605.1 Willowsia nigromaculata | reverse complement strand
GTGTTTTTGAATGTCTGGTACTTTGAAATCATTTGAAAAAGCGTTCTATTGAGCCTCTCACAGATGGCGCATTTCATCGGTGAATTTGTAAAGTATTGCGTTATATTATTTTCTTCACAGAATCTTTTAAAATACTGATTTTTGAATTCTCGTCCGAGATCGCTGGTAATTCGTTCAGGAGAGCGTTTGCTTCTATCAATTATCTTTTTAAATGCTTCTAATACTTCCTCTCCGCGTTTTGTCTTGATTGATTCAAACCAAGCATGGCGATCGAAAAAGTCTATGCAGGTTAGAATATAGCTTTTCCCATAGTTTGATCGTTTATACTTTACTTCAACCAAATCCATTCCCCATATTGCGTCAATATATGGGCTAAAAACCTTTCGACGTTTAAATTTTTTGGGTGCTGGGTGGTGCAGTCGATAGGCATCTATACCCAGAAGTTGATCCTTTATATCCTTTTTGCTTTTACCAGTTTCTTTGTGAACTTTGTGAACACTGGTAAATGCAGTAGACTTTTTTAAGTCTGTAAAATTTTTTGATGTGTATTTCATGATGAACTTTGTTAAAATGAGACGTCTCTTGTCATGCAGTCTCATTTTATATTTGAGTGTTGATCAATCAACATGTCATAATGTCTCCTTATCGCAATATTATTCCACATAAAGACTTTTTAAAGTCACTAGCTAAAACCAAAAAAGTTGGAAAACGTAGGCTGGTTTTGGCACTTGCATCGCCAAGCCAGATTAAAGCTCTACAGGAAATATCACATAACGTAATTAAAAAGAATGTTCCATTGTCTCCTTGTCAAGTAAAGGCACTAGTCAAAGGAAAGTATAAAAAACCAATGCTGCAAGCAGGAGCCAAGCAAGGATCATTGGAAAGCAAGCGGAAGATTTTTATTCAAAAAGGAGGATTTTTACAATACATTTTACCAGCTGCACTTTCATTTTTGGCCAGTCAGCTTTAAAATGGCCAAGCGATATCGCCTTGTTCCTGAGAGTGTCATTAAACAACTTTTGAGCAAAGGAGAAGAAGATGTGATGGATAAGAAGCAGGACATGATACTTAAACAGAATATACCGGATGACATAAAGGTTTTGCTATACTCTGACGCTGCACGTGATTACAATATCAAAAATGAAAAAGCAAGACGTGCACCACTCTTAATTAAATCGGTGGAGAAAAAGGATGAACCTAAAACTGATATGATGCCGCAATTTCTAAACAATCAAAAGGCGATAGAAATTCATAATCTTTTAAAAAGTAAGGGTGTTTCTCATGATGAGCAACAACAAGTTGTTGTGAATGGGCATGCTGTACCCAACTCATTTTATCCCATGATGATACGTGGTCTGCTGAATAATGCTCTTGGATATCAGCCTGGAATAAGTGAAGTCTTGCATGCTGTTCCATCCATTCATCCGAAGATATCAAAGGCTGTCATTCGAAAGTTTACAAGCCCTCCTTCTGTTGCGCAGCCTCTCAATGACCTAGCGACCAATGACGGACTTGGATCATCGCATGTACCCACTACTCCTGTTAACAGTGGAAGAAAAGGAAAAAAGGCCCGAAAACAAATAACGTATAATCAACATGGAAATGGCTGGTTTACTTTGAAATAAATTTTTATTTTATTTTGGATTTACAAATTTGAAAATATTTACAACTGATTGGCTTACGAATAAAAATTCTTTTTACAAAATTATATACAAATTTATCGTTTGCATCCAAGTTAGTTGAAAAATTATTGTAGAAATTTAGTCGTGAGCAATTTCTTAATCTTTTGTACATGTACATTACAACATAATAACCACAGACCATGCTTGATGGTCCTTGCAACACTTTTCTACTTTCCAAGACATTTAACCTATGATTTACAGCAAACTTGTTAAAATAGGAAGGATAGCTAGTTATAGAAATCCCATAAGAATCAAAAAACTCCAAGTCTGCTCCAGGTTTTGCTATGAACAAACCCACCCAATGACTTCCGCTCTTGCTAGATTCATCAATATTTACACACGCAAGAAATGGGTAGCTACGTATTTTTACATGTTGTAGCATGTCACTAGGCAGCACTTCATATTGAGAAGAGGGACGACATTTTTTGATTGTTTTAAAGTACCCCAAAACTTCATTTGTATCCATATTTACTCATTGGCATAATCCTTAAAGTATACTCGCTTGTCATTAGTAATGTACATGGTGCTTGGATACTCTGGATATAAAATAACTGAGAGGCTCTTTGTGATTGCCTTTTTAAACTTTAAATGGATTGAAACATTTCCATGACGAGGTATAGCATGTCCCTCTGAAATATGTCGTAGATCAATTCCGTAAAGTGTTTTTCCATTTTTATACTCGGAAAGGCGAATATCAAGTCCTGGATCGCAATTGGCAACTCCCATAGCATCAAAGAGGGAAATGAATCCATCAAGCATTCTGTCCTCGGCTTTATCCACATTTACAATATATTGAGTAGATTGTTCTGCATTGCAGTTGATGACAATTTGTTGCAACTCATGGTCTTCAAAAGCAAAAGGATTTTTGCCGTAGTTTCCTTGCATGTTTTCTGTTGCCACAATGCCAAATATTAACCGTTGAGGAATTAAGCCAGTCAAAATTGATTCATTAGTGTGTTGGTAAGTTCCAGTTGGTAGACTGTATGACTTCATAGAGACTTTTGTTCCTGGATATACAGCAGGCATCCTTTTCCACAACTCAATATGCGCACGCTGAATCGAAGGTGGCAGTGTGAGTTTTCTCACATAAAGTTTAGCCTCAAGGATTTGAATCTTGATATTTTCCTTGTTCGTTCCATAACATTCAAGAGCAAAGCTGTCATCGGATTTGTAAAGTTCAATTCGAATGTCTTGACCAAACATCATCCATTTTGCATTGTTAAAGATTTCTGAATGAATCCTCCCCATCACCTCAAAAGTCTTGCTTCCATCACACATTGTCTTGCGTGAAACCCAGCCTTCGTCATCCTGAGAAAGTTCATTTTTGACACGGAAAAAGCCACTGGCCTCTGCCTGGCTTTTCTTGTATTCACTACTGTAGCTCAAAATTGTTTCAAACCAAGCTTGATATGGATACAAGCTGTTTTTTGGTGTAATTTCCGATTCATTCACCTTCACTTTTACGCTTTCAAATATAGAAGCGGCAATATTATTTACTGGAGCATAGTTTAAAATAGTTTTGTCGGCTTGAACAGCAATGTCGTTTCCTTTTGAGCTCACAACTTTGAGCCTGAGCTTAACTCTTGTCCGTGTTAAATCAAGATACTGCAAGTCATTTCCGGGAATATGGAAATCGATTGGTGAAGTAGGAGAGATTGGTGATACTGTAGAGTACTCAACCATAGTGGATGAGTTGACCGATAAGTCATAACCGATATCTGTGAAAACGTCGGTTTCACTCCGAACGTAATCATTTCTAGCTGCTTTGCTAGCCATCTTAGAAAAGTTGATGTTTAATACGTTTTTTCGATTTTGTTGAGGATTTTACTTGCGATTTTCGCTTCTTTGCTTTGACACTTCTCCTTCTGCGTCCAGAGCCAGACTGATTAATAATCTGATCACCAACCTTCTTTAATGCAGTGCTGGCACGCTCTTTTATGCTTTCTTTAACATTTCGTCCAGATAATACATCTGTTGCAAGATTTTTTGCTGCTTCTGTTGCATGTGGGAGTACATACTTTTTTGCAGCTGGCCACAAGATATTTTTTGCTATTGGAATTAGTCTCCTTGCAATAGTTCCCAGTATCCCTCCAAGTCCAGCACCTCGCTGTCTTCTATATGATGACTTGTAAAATGAAAGACCATCATCCAACCCCCTCCCAACTTGTGGGTTATAGAGGCGGATAAAATCAGTCACATCTTTGCTATTCATTTTAATATTGTTTCTCGCGAAAGTGTAGTTGACACGATGTTGTCCCAAAGACTAATGGAAGGTCGTCGCCAATCTCACTCTTAATATATATTCTAATAGTGTCAATATAATCCTTTGTGATTTTCATGTAATGAGGATTATCAAAGTTTTGAATGACAAGCTTATTTTGTTCTCCTTTGTAGTCTGTGACTCTGAGTATCGGAGCCATTTGATCACCCACTCTTTGGTCATCAACACAATCTGCATATACATAAATCATTCGGGATCCAACATCAAATACTGTCAATTGTTTTCCTGTCAGATTTTCATCAGCATTAGCTTTAAACAATTTACTAGAATCCAAGTCCAAGCCCAAGATGGCTTGAACTCTGTCACTCACAATCACATTTCCATCACTCTCAAGTCGTATTACAACTTTGCTTAGATTGTTATCAAGTTTAAATTGTATTTCTGGAGTCTTTTTGTTCAACTCTGCAATTAAATCGTCCGCAGAATATAAATCTTTTGATGAAGCACAAATAGTGCGAACAAATTGGCTGAGTTTCTCGATGCTCTCTTGGCTTTTTGGGAGATGTATTTCTCCTTTATAGAAAACAATGTTGCACAATAACTCACCAGCTTTGATATCAATTTTTTCGTCAGAAACAATACTATTGTACACATAGTTTTTATTTTTATCATAGAAATATTGGTCATCAGTGTCTACCCTGAAGTGTTTATATACTTTTCCATAAAATGTTAGGTTTTGACCACCAATCATCCAAGGTTTCTTTTGAATAATGAATATTTCTTTGGTAATTTTATTGCTTGCCTCATTTGTTTGCTTAAATTCAATGTTTATGTACAGTTTATTGAGTGTTTGATTAAGTTCGTCAATTATGTCCTTTGTACTAACTAGATTTTTACTTGATATTATGTCAAAACTGGCTTGAAGCATTTGTACCTCTTCATCACCTTTCTTAATTAGGTTTCTGGATCTTAGCATAGTGTCTGCAACACTAATATGCAAATTGTGTGCTTTTGCATGCTCTAAAACTTTCTTATACACATGTTTTGTTGTGCTTTTAGGATTGGGTCCAGTCAATTCATACACATCTTCATATTTTACAGTGCGCGTTCTTGGTTTTATTGTTTGATCCTTTAAAATAGTGTAGAGAGTGGTATCCTTCTTTATATATGGTTTATTGTATGTATACGATAATTGGCATAGACCAACTTCATAGCGGTTAGAATCCACATTTATTGGGATATTTAAATGATTTCTATAATTAGTACGCGTATTTGTAGAAAAATGTCGCCATGAGGCGTCAGACTCAAGTCGTACATAGAAACTATCCATGTTTGTAGAATGAGTGATACTGAATTACTGACAACGTGTCATCAAATTTTTCACTATATGTACACATGATTTGGTTTATTGGGATGAAATTTCATGAAATGTGATGTTTTGAAATCACATGAAATCAGGATGGCTGATTGTCATTTTACACTAGCGAGATACAACAATTACATTGTTATATCTATAGCATCCCCTTTCTTGAATATAATAATATGTACATTGTTGTTGTTTACTATTGGTATTGTGCTCTCAACGAAAACAGGTGAGAGAAGGGAGGCGGGTACTTGTGTAGAAGTATTGTTTTTGGAGAGAGGTTGCTTCGTGTGTTAGTTGAGTATATCCGTAGGCATATTTTTATAGATAATGGCTATATTCTAATATACAGGAGTTCATATCTATAAGAAACAGGTGAGATGACAAAGTGGAAAACTTTGTATAGAATGGAAGCTGCCTTAGGCTTGCCCAAGGGCTGAAAGAAACACGTTTCTTTCAGCAGGTGAGAGATGAAGCCACGAGAGAGCTGTAAGAGAGAAACGTGGAATAAAAAATGCAGAAAAAATGCATGGCGCTTGGGAGATCATTTTTAGGAGGCGGGGTTTAATGACAGATTAAAATTTTAATGGAATCTGTTCCGATGGTAGTGTAATATTAACTACTCCAATAGATTATATTTTATACACAGATCAGAGATGAAACAGATATACTATTGCCTGTTTCTCGTATTACCCTCAATAAGAATCACAACGAGACTTTTGCGTTTGCGTACACATATCATAATTTTTAGATGTGCAGTGTGCTCATTCCTACATTACAATTAAATATTTTATTTAGAATAATAGCTCATTTGGCCTACATAGATGAATAAAAAGCGATATGGCCATTAGTATTATAGGGAGTACTGCACGCTACATTGATGAATGCATTTACGTCAATTACAAAAGATGTATTGCTGACAGTCATAAAAATGTGCACTATGATATCTATATCGAAAAACCAAAACGTTAGGGAGAAAAGCGATAGGTTTTCATTTTAAGACTTTCAAATGAAGTGAGTCTGATGCTGCTGCCAGTGTTTTATAAATTGAGCAATAAAAATAATAACCTGGCTGCTATTAACTGTTGTAACTTGGTTTCGATTTCGATCGTGATAAATTAAAACGGATACCTCCCAAGACAATCACATTTCCATGTATAAATGGAGATTTGTGTATTTGGCCAATGATTTAACTTTCTACAGAGAGCTGGTGAGCAAGTGGCACAACACAGCTCTACACGCGGCACGATACTACGAAAATAGCTAAAAATAAAAATGTCAACTTGTTTACCACTAGCTAATGTTAAATGTTTTCCTTGCGAAAAGGTTACGAACCCAGATAAACAATACGAATATCGAAAACAAACCATCCAAATGTCAATATTCGCTTCACTCAATTTCAAAAGTTTGACTGAAAAATTATGCTGCTTCAGTTTTAGACTGACGTAAATTACCGCACCAAAATGTCATTTTTGAATATTTTACCAGGAAAATCAGGATATCGTTTTATTATTGCGACTCTCCACTGTCACCGACATGTACAAAATCATTTTCATGGAAAAGTTTTTCGTAAATTTCCTTTGTATTTGTCCTCGGTTGACTAATGTCATGTAGGCAAATAGTTGTGCATGTAAAGTTGCGCAACTGTCTTTTCCTGCTAGTTATTTACCAACAACCCTAAAAGAAACCTCTTTCATGTTTATATTACTTGTGAGTGTATTAAAGTGAAAGTGTGCATAATATATAACGTCATGTCATAAAATGAAAATTATAATTGCATGCATCTGACAAGATGTGGGTAGATAAAATGTTGATATTTCATTTTCCAAGTTAAGAGAATACATGATGATTAGTACGATGTAGCGTAGCTGTCATTTAATACACGTGTAACAATAGTATCATGTTAAATAGGACAAACCGTCAGTGACAAAAACGGCTAACAGTTGAACAATTGACAATGTATCAAACGAATAAGTAGAGTTTATTATTACATTTGTCGTTTGTCGTATTGTCATTCTACTTAAGTTTGTCATGGCTCAAGTGCTTTTTTACGTGATATGAGCATAGAATTTTCCCTTCGTTTTTCTTTCGCGGCTAACAAGGAAAAATGAGTAAAGTGCTTGCTCAACGAGGAAGACACACAATACAGCTCAGCAATATCCTTCCGAGTAAGTGACATAATAAAATTGTATTGTAGTTAGTAAAGAACTAGCAGTGAGTGTGTTTTGTAGGTAATCCTACTGCTGCAGTTGATAGTTGCTGTTTTCTCATGTACTGACTCATGCACTCGTTATTAAGCGTTCTCTCCAGTGCTAGCTGGTAAGTATACGAGAATAATATTGATGTGTCTACATGAAGCTTTAACGCTTCGAATCTGTTATAAACTAGAGCAACAACGTGCCTCTTATTTTTTCAACGGTGAAAGCAATACCAAGCGAGCGCCAGCTAGCTCTCCAATTCTTCTACCTAGTTTCTTTTTCTCAGGCAAAGTAATAATTTGTTGCACGTCCCCTCATTTCTCTCTAGACAAAACATCTTTGTCAATGTCTGATCATTAAGGCTAATGCAAACCTTCAAGGCGAAAGCTGCTTCTACGATCCCAGCATTCTCAATGAGTTTCAATGCAATTTTCAAACAAGACGAAAAAGAATTGCTCGTTGAAGAAAATGAAGGTAGGGACGGAGTCCTCGTGAGAGTGAGGTAGAGCACGGAGGTTTGCAACAACAACAAAGCAGCAACGCCAACAGAACTTTTTTGTTGTTTCAAATGAGAGGAATCAGCAACAACAACAGGCATCAAGGCAATGTTTAAAGGAACAGAAAACAAGCTCGTTTTTACGCTTTGGTCTCTCTGGAAGGTGTGATGAACAACAATGCATTGTAATTTCCTGGGTTTTACTATTCTTTTCTTGTTTCATTTGGGACTTGCTGAATGAATGTGAGTTTAGTGTGAACACGAGAGAAGTGTGAGTAGATGAGTGAAGATTTCCAGGAAGTGGATTTCATTCAATTACTTTTCTCTTGCAATTATAGCCATTGAATCACAAGTAGTTTTGTAATTCTCAAAAATGAAACAAAGTGTGATGAGTTTATACATTTTTCTCCTTTTTCGTAGAATGTTGTTGTTGGAATTCGTTAGTCAAGGAGAAAATAAACTTTTATTTCCTCAAGGTTCTCCCGTAGGCTGAATATGGCCATATAAAATTCTTTATACGGCTCATGATGTCCATAGCTGCAATATACAAACTTTCATTTCAACAATGTTAAGCAATAATCGTTAGCTTATAGTTACACAAAATATTTTCAACAACTCTTTCCTTCATTGTAAAAATTATCGGTAGTAAGATCGTTAGTTAATATGCTAGTAGTTTAATTAGGAAGCTGGTTTACTCCATGACATTGATGTGTATACACAATCTAATCATTTACTAACGAAGAAGAACAATAAAAGTTGCCAATTGAAATACAAATGGGGGCGATAAATAACGACTTTTAAGGACGAGGCGTACCTCTTGTAACGGTTTAATAGAGAGCACAGAGTTTATATTCCGTGATTTTAAGCGGTTGGAAATAATAGTAAGCTTATAGAATTCTGCTTACATAAAATGTTGTGCAATACCTGTCAGAAAAGAATATATCATGGCACATTAAGTGAAAAGTGCCATTATCAAACCATTTCATGACAATAATAGTAATAACAAGAGCTATACAAAACACTCAAGAATTATTCCTTTTCCCTGTAGAATTTTTGAAAACGAACATTGCATGAGAAAAGGAAAAGATAAATGCATTATTTTACTGTACATGCCAAGCTTACAGCGCCACCGTGTATAGTATCTATATATATCCGATTTATAGCAAAAGGAAACTTTCTAAGAGGAAAGTTTCGAATTCGAATTGTCCTGTAGAAATACGCTAATATCCTTTGAAATGGATTTCTTTACTGGCTAGTGAGTCGAGGCAAAGTATTATTTTGCAGAAAAGAGTATTTGTTGCTTGCTCGCAACCTATGGGAATTTTTTGTGCAGAATAACTTGGTGATATACAATCCACCATTCGGTCTTCTCTCCTCTAGTCATTCCTCTCAACCGACCACCAAAATAGCTAAATCTTATATGAGTGCATTATAAGACCTCTAGAACATAATACATAATATCAAATCTCTTTATCAAAATGGAACGAAATTGAGTAGTACTTGTGTCCAAAGGAGGCAACGCATAAGAAGAAGTGAAAGTGAAATGAGGTATAGTAGTAAAGCTCGAACCTCTTTCTCTTCCATTCACCAGCCTTTTTTATCCTGTAGACTGTATGCCAGACCATATTAATGCCAACATTTTCTTTTTCAACACACACCGTCGTCGTCATCATCATCATCTTCCCATACTTATACTCTTCTTTTCACATAATGCACAATTTTATTGCAACCAATTTCAAATTTTATGATTATCGAAGTATCAAACGAGTGCCGAAAGCGAGATTTACATATGAAAGCACTTTCTACTCTTCTCTGCGTAGGATGATGACGGTGCTATACTAAGGCCCACAATACAAGTTCATATTAACATTACCACCACACACAGCAAGAAAATTATTACTGTAGTAGGAGTTTTGGAATGAAGCTGAGTATGAAACTGCATGTGTTTCAGATGCTAACACCGCCAGAAACCACGTACCACAAAAAACTGCAATCCCGACCACATGACATAAGTTTGAAAAAGATATGCAATGTATGCTTTCTGCATTAGGAAATGCCTGCATTAAAAATTCACTGGAAAAAATCAATAAATTATGAGGCATTCATGTAATTGCATGATGAAAATATACTTAAAAAGTATCTTTACATTAAATTTTCCATCGCATAACAGGGTGCAGGCGGCTAGATGAGGTGGTAGTACTGAAAAAATTGGTGGTTGCACATCTCTGGCATCCCATGGATCAGACAGAATTATTGTGTAAGAGAAGGATGCCAAAATTACGTAATTCTCATGCTTATATATACAGCCCATTTCTTTTATCTATGAGGATTTATGCCCGGCGAAACGTTATAATAGAAAGCTATCATACAATTCCATAAGCTGATTTTCATTTTCATAATTATATGTGTGTAGTTGTTGTGCTAAATCATAGTTAATTTTCTCTATGCTTTTACTGCACTGGCGATGAGTTGCATAATGTTCGGAATCAAAATCTCTGATTCCAGCGAAATGTGCAGAATTTTCATGCATGTGCCTACATGCATCCAGGACGAAAGCGATTCAACAGCTCAAAACTTATTAAAATTCAATTTGAGCCCCTTAAGTTGAGAAATATTTGAATTTTGTGTAAATTACGTCACATTGGAGGAACGTGCAAAATTACAGAATATTTTGTGTAATTTTACATGTAGAATTTCTTAGTTTTGTTGGAGGCGAAGGAAGTTTTTCGTGATGATCCTTGATTGCGTCTAAGCATTGAAACGAATTGTAGCCTCTGGTGTCAAAATCCATATCACATTGATTCATCTATCCAAACAAGACAGACTTTAGAATGAATTTTTCATACTATGCCCTTCGGCACTCGACTGCTTGCTTCTTGAAAATAAGTAGAAATCTTGGAAATTTGCCATTTGATAAACAACAAGATCATGCGATCAGAGTTGAGCTTAAGTGTCGGAAGTTTACTACATTGCTCTCTGCATACACTGCCCGCAGCAGTAAAGAAACAGCATCTCTATTGCAATACATATATATTATTATTAACACGTATTGCGTTACGTATACCCTTCTTCATCTTCAAACCAAGTAATATCAGCAAAACTTTCAAAAAACATAGAAGCGTAGGAGCTTTTTGATTATATGAAATACCCGTGCGCGACTTTATTTTTCCTTCAGCGTTAATTCCAAATATTGCAATACCATAAGACTTTACAGAATGAGTTTTGACATGGAGGCTGGCTATGATGACCTACTTTCTTTGATCCTGTTCAGTCAGATATATTTAGGTATACATATTCAACTTCTTTGGAGGGAATAACAACGCAAACAAAACTAACATATAAATATTACTTTTCTTCCTTCGGTTTTGTACTTCTTTCGCATTCCTTTGCGGAAAATAAAAGCATTTATATCGACCTGAACAATTTCATAACTTTTACTTTCCGAGTTACTGATTCTGATGATACGGTTTTACACTATCTGACATACTCATTTTTAATTTTTCTTGTCTCGCTCAAAACCTTTGGGTATATAGGTTTCATTTGCTAACTCAGTGATTTCAAAATGGAAACGAAAACAACTTTTATAAGAGATATGTTTTTTTTCATTCAATGTAATGTATATGGAGAAAGTAATGCGATACAAGATAATACTATATTTTTACAGCCAGAGTTTTTACCTACTATTTGCCTGCATTGTGGTAAGCACGTTTCGTAGTCTGCAGTCATTTACTTTAAGTAACATTTAAAATACTTCAAGTTGGGATAATGTCTAAATATATAGAGAGAAGGAAATGAGAAATAAAGTGAAATAGGCTTTGCTGGTCTTCATTTGTATTTTCAACTGGCTATACGGTCACAATTTAGTCATGCTATGGAACATTGTAAAATAAACTTGCTGCCACAATGCCATCAAAAACCATCAAAAGATCCCTATTATAAAATAGGCATGACATTATAGGTACCTACATTAGGTATCTGGGAAATGAGGAAGGGAAACGTGAGACAGCATGTGTACTGTATAGTTTTTTTAGTTTTCGTTCTCACATTGTAAATGTTTGGTAACTTTTGCACTACTTTATGATCTTGACTTCTTCTCTTCATTCGAAATTCACAATATTCTATTTCTCGAGCCATGGTATGAGCGTATACTTTGAATATGCCTTTTACGCTTTTACTTTTTTGCACTAATACTACGATAGTATCGCCAGTGAAGTCCAACTTGGTGGCTTTTTTTTCGGTTCCCCACTTGCATAGGGAAAGAACATGTAGGTTGGAAGAAGTAGGTAATTTTTTATTGTGTGCACAGTGAGAATGAGATTCCCAGGAATGTTTTATGTTACTTATACCACTAACATGGGTTTTCTATATACCTTATTATCTCATTGTATAGGCACTACAACCACCATTTCCTAGCAGATGAATATTAGTGTGAGAGGTTTTGCTTCTTGAGAAAATTGCAACGCTAATATACATGTCTGTCCGACCATTGTTGCTTTTGTTTGTTCTTATTTTCTTGCTGTTGAGAAAGAAAGTAAATAAGTAGAGAGTTGTGTTTGCAGAAAAGCTCGTTCTCAAGTAAGTTTTTTTTTCTCATGCTGACTGTTACGTTTTAATATTGTTTTCTTTTCACTGCAAATGTGTGTACTAGGAATGGGATCAGTGAGAAAGAAAGCTCACTGGAGCTGTAAACTTTCATGACACCACGGACTGATTTCATGGTGTGTATTTGTCACGACTGCTATAGAACAATCTTTAAAATCCGACACACGAGAAAATTAAATTGGCTCGTTTGATTTTCAAACATATAAAATACATTTAACGAGTTGTAGCAAGATTACTGGCTTGTTTATTAGATTTTTAGCATTTCAGATTGAATGATTTTCGTTAAAATTGTTAAATTGTAATTTTTAAAATTCAGGAAATTGAACGTTCTATTGATTTGTGAATTTCAAAAAGCTTTTTAATGAGCAGGAAGTAATTAGCAATTATACGTAATTTATGCACTCTTTTAATGATACTCTTTTAGAAAACTTTTATTGTCAAACAGAAACCTAGGTCTTATTGTCCAAGGTCTTTCCTAAGAATATATACCTAAGCAGTTGTAGAGCCGATTATTGTATTGAGGTCCTTTCCTACCCAATATAAAATTGCTCTACGTTACGTTATACATACTAAGGTGTCACTCAGCACGAGGCACATGATCATAACCTCCGATTCAATATGAATGGGAGCTATTACAAAAATGAGGCAACTGAAGTGGTCGCTTAAGACGGACGAAGAAAGAAACGGAAACGATCCGTTGAAGGTAAAGTACCCTATATATGCTATCCTCTTATTACCATCATTTTCAGGCGTCTACAAAATATAGATACTGCACTATGCCTTTTAGATATCACTACAGCACGACCACTTCACTCACTTTACCTAACGACTTTCCATCCATTCAGCCATTTTTATGTATTGGATCATAATATGTATCCATATTACACCAAACGATATTGTCCAATGAAAAGCCTTGCATGTCATGTACGTTAGTCATTGTCAGCGCCAATTGGGCTGCTCTTTCGGCCGTGGCCCTTTAATAACGTCAGCTAACTGCTGGTAATAGCACACCTGTCAACTTGGAATAGCACACAAAAAATGGATCAATTTGAGATAGGTAGCTTGACTTTGTGGTTGAAGTCTAAGGTAGAGCTAACAAAATGCGGTTTCCTTCGCTTTTTCTTTCCTTTTCGCCTACTCACTTATCTCATGGACGTGCGCGTTCGTAGACGAAAGCGACGTGCTTTTAAAGAAATTTTTGTTCCGAACTTTTTTAGTATGCCTGTCACAAAAATTTGTTGGGATGAGCCGGGTTTCATTCACATTTCAACCGATGTCGCCCTCCCATTATATCCATTATATCCTTAAGAAGTTTCAAGTTGCAAGTCCGAAACTAGCTACAGACTCTTTCGACAACAACATGGTCTCCTCAAGGGTGACTGCTAAATCAGTAAAAAAATATTAAATATAGTAATATCAGTGAAAGCGCTTTCACCCAATTTCTTTTGTTTTGCATAATATACAAGCAACTCTGTGTCACTTTCTCGGATCTTCTTTTGCAACAATAAAAGCAACGAAATAGTCATATGGCACCCATACTTCCTACAAGAACTTACCTCATAATAATAACAGTAGAGTTTACTTGCATCCGGTGTCTGAGCTGTGTATATGCATACACACACATCAATGTGCAGCTTGGGTTTGCTTATACCCTTCCGTTTTTTTACATTTAAAAATAACATCTTTTCTCCGTTTTTCTGGAATGTCGGTCGAAGGGGCATGTCTTGGTTTGATGTATATAGGACATTCAGTGTGACAAGCTTTTAGACAAGTAAAAAGGGATGTGAGAGAAAAGAGAGAAAAAACGCTTGCTGCAATGCGTTTTATTTTACCACTTTACATTGTTTATGGTGGTGTAAGTTCGTCCAATTGGTTATGTCAGAATACTATGGAATGTGGGAGTACATGCCAGTCACGGTCTGTCTGACTGCGTCTGGTCTAAGGACACTATCAAAAGAATGCGACCTAACGATGCAGAAATTTACCATGTATGGTTAAATTCATCATCATAGTCCGCCGTTTGCAAGCTTGCTAAAAAAAATAACAGCACAGACATGTCTCATTACAATATCAAACATCTTATTTTACATTTTACCAATGATGTTATTTATTGAATAGAGCCTGACTAGAAACTACATGCATTATACACGACCTACATATTATGTACCTTTATTTATGCAAACTTGACTGCGTAATCCTTGTCTCATAATCCTTTGGTACTGCCAACTCAGCATAATTCTTTTTGAACTTCGCATGCTCAATATAGCCCTACAGATGTGGTATGGTATTCATAACCATTTTGGCTGAGACCTTCTAATTCTGTTTCATTTTACGTTTTAGCTCTCAACTGTTTGCCAGATTATAACTTTCTCATTTACTATTCCAAACCGGCATAGTTTAGCACTTTTAAGACCTATTGCATCATCACATGCAAATCACCCCACCTTGCTTTCCCTGCTTGCTCTTTAGAATTTTCCGACAAAGAAACAAAAAAGCTAGGCATAACAAAGAGTTAACCTGGTTAACCCTCAACGTTTATAGTGCGATATTGTATTTCTGAGTTGATACATTTCTCGTATATGCTTTGAAATTTTATTCGTGTTGCCAATTCTGCGAAAATGAAAAAGTTTGTCTGTTGGATCCCTCAGCCGGTACTAATGGTGTGTATGAAAGACAAAATATATTGGTAGGATTGAAGAGAGGGGAAACTTTTCAAATGTAAAAAATTCATTTCATGAAATATTCAGGTTGTAAGATTCATTACAATATTTTCCTTTTTACCCTTTTCTATCTTTCCAGGCGTCCTGCTTACAGCTAATGTTGTATTCATTTGTAACATATACCAAAAGTCATAATAATATGCAGATATCATCGCCACTATACAGCTGCCTATTTGAAAGAATATAAGCATTTTGGTGTGTTCTCCAAAGCCATACTCATCTTAAAGCACGCGGAAGAAATTATATTTACTTTCCGGTTAGGTCGTCATTCGTTTGTAATAAAAGTACCATTTTTCTAAGACATTTAAAGCAAGCAGGGCGATGGGTTGTATTAGTTACAGAATATAGGACAACGTTTTATCATGCATGAGGATATTCGTGGATGAAAGGGAAACGTGGATTTTTCATATGGATGCGAGACTTTTTTCACATTCTGTTGAAACCGTCCAGGTGTAAAGGAGAGAAGATCGATAAAAATATATGTGGATAAAACACGCTTTTTCCTCTCACACCATACCTTTATGGAAATGGCGCACGTATAGTTCAGGAAAAACAATGCACAAACATGAATATAATGGTACACAATTTTTGTTACATATGCCGCGTTTGCTATAAAGGTTGAATATAAAGTTATAATGTATTCCCAGTTGCAACTCTCCTGTAATTTTTGAATTTTCCAAAAAGTGAACAAGGTTTAACAAGATAAGGCATGAACGAGAAACCGAACCAGAAGCGTTGTAGAATAACCGTAGGTTCAGGTTGTGAGTACAAGACGACTAGCAGGTTGACTGTTGTTTTTAAGCTAATATGACTTTATTGTTTTCTGTTGTGCAATGCGAGTAGTGGAAAGTTGTATGCATGGTGTTGGTATGTAATAAAGGTACTGATATTGCAGTGTGGTATGAATATTAAATGTTTGCATTGTGCTACATCGTTACACTATAAGCAGTACTATAACCTTTACATTGAAATTCATTACTCACTTTACATTAAACACATAAGAATACTTTCAGGGGGCACTTTGTGCATATGAAATTCATGCGTGAATATTACAAGTACCTTTTTACTCGAAAAAAGGCATCATTCAAAAGAGAAGCAGCAGGTATATAATGGATAGTGAGCAAATTTTTATGTAATGTTATATTCATTCTAGAATAGCATATAGAATCTTCACAGAGGTTAACTTGCAGAAACGAAGTAGGCTAGGCTCTACACATTTAAGTGAGCATCAGGTACTAGCATTACATTTTAAGATGTCTTTGAGAATCAAGAGCACTCGTTTACATTTTAAGTTATGAAGAACCACTTAAGTATCATCGTTACAAAATGCAAGGATGAAACAGAATCGCAAATAGATGATGCATGCGACATGACATGAAAGACGAGTCTTAACAAGCCAACCTACCATGTCTAACTGCATTAAATTTAAATTGAAATTCATTCGTGGTTATTTAAATTAAGATTGCGTGCAAAGGGACTCCCACGTTTTTCTGCAAAAACGGGTTGAAGAAAAAATACAGCTACAATACGAATTGCATAAAAACTAAACCTTAAAATGTTGTTGGAGTCAGAGCCGCTTAATATGTGCTAGTAAATTTTACTCTTCAGATACAATACGACACAATTCATTAGTGTAATTTGACAAGGTTGATAAAAAGCTTGAGTGAAAGTTGGAGGTTTGCACGTACTTTTTTTGATCTTGAACACAATTGAGGCTTGAACTACCTTCCCATTTTATTACTGCTTCAATCTCTTTCGGTCTGCTTACACTCTCATACTCCTGACTCCTGACTTATTACAGACAAGGGGAATGATGTAGTGTATTATGAAATTTTTCAAAATTATCATCAAAGTGTGCACATAAAGCTGCTATGATCTAGAAAAGCTTTTGATCTATTATGAACTCCGATGGTTTCAAAGGGCCATTGGTTGGAGAAAGATGTGAAGTACGCAGTTACGTAAAAAAAGGGGGGACTACGTTTTGCGTGGATGAGAGGACCTACGAACCTCCTATGTTTAATTCTGCCACTAAAAGTATTCATAAAGTTGTTTTCGTTTCATTATTGTTTGTAAACATACATACCTACTTAAAGCTTTCACGTTGGAGGATTCAATTCAAGTATAAGGTGTACGGTGTACCATTGCCATATATAGTGATCCCTATCTTTTTGGCTGTACACATTTGTTAAGCTACTGCAGCTTGTCAAAGCTGACAAGGAAAAAATTAAATCCGGATTACAACATCGAATCGAAAGGAATTGGCATATCCTAATGATGCAGATAAAACACAACACAGGAAAGATAAACCAGTTGGCAGCTATGATTTGTATTTATTCACAATGCAAAAATATTATTTGTTTATGATGCTTATATACGTAAGACGCTGCTCAAAATTCAAAAAGGCTCCAGTCCATCCAATGCACACAGGCCCGTGATATTATGTTTTACTACCAGACAGCATGGGCATATCTCACGTCGAAATTCAAGGTTTTGCCACGAGACTGTCACCTCCTGCCTCTCATACCCCCATGGTGAATAAAAATGCATTTCGATTTCCCTTGTGAGTAGTTGAACACTTTGAAGTGAGATATGAGAAACATTTTTTCTTATAAACATAAAGCAGGAATGTTCCCCGACCACGATCCAATGCACTATCTCTCAACGAACACACTTGTACTTAAGACGTTTTACCATGCAGTAAAGAAATTTTCTGGAAAACTTTTTGAAGTTATTAGTATTTGAATGCACGAATATAAATATCCATATAGATATGTTTGACTGCATTAAGAAGATCATGTAATACCTTCGAGAAGCCAGGAGCACTACTTTGTACGCTTGTGTCTGTGTGGGATAACCAAACGGTTTATACCAGGAAATCGTTTGCTTTCATCCATGCATGCACGATAGTTCAATTTCATTCAAAGGGACGTGAGAAATCAACATTCTTTCCTGTCTATTTTCAAATTATTCTCTCTGTCACTTACAGTAAAGCCCATCCTCTTCCCGGTTGAGCAATTTTTACTTTTTCGAAACTTTCTCCTTGAAGGAAAAGTAAAGGAGCATGTATAAGTGTCTATATAGACCTTATAACCTCTTTAATGCAAAGTACTCGTGTAGCTTTGGCTATGCTGTGTACAAAATCATTTGGAAATGTCGGACTTATTTTATACTCGAGAGGAAATATGTGAAGAATAACTATATTTTTGAATGTATAAGTTAACCCATAAAAAAGGAGGTTCAGCTGGGGGAAAATGCAGATGGAAAAAGACTTGCTTGCATACAAACATGCTTTACGTTTATGTTGCATACTTTTAGACAATCTTTCTCTCTCTAGTCTTCGGGGTTGAAGCCAACGCTGCTGATTGCTTAAATGGAGTGTAGCTATGAAATGACAATAGATTTTTGGGTACACCACGATAAGTGCAGTCATGCATATAAATGTTGAAAGTTTTTTGGGTTAAAATGGTTAACTCTGAAACGAGGTTTCATCTTCATGCATTTAAAGAGAATTGAATGCATTCATCACCTTCCAAGTTTTGAATTTTGTTAGAATCTCGGAGGAATCGGTGGTGGCAGGGGTGATCATCATGGTACAGCTGCATGCTCAACATGCTTCCACCGCTGGGTTTTAAATGTCATCGTTTTTTAGGTGATCGACTTGCGGCTGTGGAAGTGGCAGGAAAGAAAAACTTATTCCATGAAAGTTAAATTTCCTTTTGTCCTACACTCCCAAGATGAAACATGCATGCAGCCCTGCACTTGTAACAACTGCGAAATTTTACGTATAGCTTGTTTATGACGGGCTACATGTACACCTTGTTAATTTTCCATTTTCTATGCTGTTCGTCGTTCGCCCATTTCACTAATTAACAGCGTGCGGAAAAGTTGAATGCTTTTCTCATTGATATTTTAATAACAAGGAAAACAAAACATTCTAGATCGAGTTTCTAATATGCTTTCACTGTATAGAGTCGCAACAAATTATTATTTAGTCTGCCCTGTGCCTCTGGGTCTGATGTGATAACAAAAACGGAACAAACAATGTCTGCTTGGAGGCACGTTTTATGTGAATCTATAATTTAGCAAAATAATGTTGTATACTAAGCCAAAATGTTTTGTGGTTTGACACATTGTTTACTTTGCGGTGAAAGTTGAGTTGCAAAATTATAGGCTATGGTATGTACGTCATCATTTATTATGTGCGTATACCGGAATATAATTTTAGAATATTATTTTACATATCGATCTTTAGTACGACCAGTTAAGAAGGTTTTTGAAACGGAGAAAAGTTGATCCCAGTCTTCAGTTAAATATAACTTTCAAGTTTAGAATGTTGACGTAAATTTATGAAAAAAAAAGCTAAAAGAAAACGTTCGCTTACTCAAGATGTGTGTCACAAAGCCATTTTTTAAATTGTAATTAACACTGTTGCGATTTGCGTATTTCGCCAAACAAAACCGTAAATTTCGTCTCTCCTTTAGTCCTACTTCTGCTTCTTTGTATTATTTTAGAACACAGAATTTGGGTTATGCTAATGTTCTTTGGTTAGTTTAGAGAATTCCTTTTTTGTAATGTAAACCTTGAACTTTAACATCCTTTTAGGTAAATTTCATCTGGAAGTGCGTGTGGAGAAAGCGCACAATGGAATGTAAGATGACTCACAACAAACGTTTTATGTGTCTTCTTTTGGTTCTGACAAGTGGAATAATTAATGAAAACAAAGATAAAGGGAAGTTAAATTTAGGCCAAGAAGTTTTCATGTCTCTTTGTCTTTGTTCTGCAAAAATAAACAAGTATTCTTAATGTACATACATAGTAAATCTTTCACGTTCTTTATGTGATGATATAATTTTATTAAAATAATACTGCAAAATGGAGATTTTATTATAAACACAATTCACTGATTTAATCTAATGTACTAACAGTAGCAGTTTCTTTTACTAAAATCAAAATCCAGAAATACTCTAATTTTTAAAAATCGTACTCACTCATGATTAAAACTACAATGTTCAGCCAAATTGTAAGTATCAAACCGATACAAGTCTTAATTTTCAAATAGAATGAATATTAACGGTACCCGATCCATTCGATAAAGAAATGCCAGTTTTGCTCTGTCCAAAAAAAACACTAAAATTGGCAGGTTGCTATTTTCTGTTTCATCAGACATATTATTTAGGTATCAGACATAAAAATGCAATTTAGCATGCTAGCATATTAAAATTCCCCTGTTGTTTTACGAGGCAATAAAACAGACGTCATATGCATCAATCTGTTTGTTGTCCATGATATTGCAATACCCAGACACACGACACACTACATTTCCTTTATGATGAGCGTTTAACATTTATATGTACATATAAATACAAAGCTGCCATTAATACGAAGAATTGTTAGATGTTCTCTTGTGTCCATTGTATCTGGCAACAACTTTCAAACAAATATAGTTTTTGTAAGCAGTAAAACTGACAAGAAAACAGTTACACATATTGTTACTCAATTGCTTTACATGTCAAGATGTTTTGTTGTCGTCTGTCTTAACTAACTATTATTCCAATATGGTGTGTTGAACCGTAAAAAATTACAGCAGTGCCTTCTCTCATTTTCGCATGCATAAGTGAGTAACTTGTCATGTTGCAGAACGTTGTAATTTTTGGAACAGATACAACACATTCACTACAACTCTGAACAGACAAGACATAGACATAACTCTCTAGACTGCTATATAGGACTTCTTTGTAATTTTCATGTCACTCAATGCTGTCAACAAAAGATATGCCTGACTAACTAGTCATAAATTAGGAACTAGTAAACGCGACAGTTTTTAGAGCCTGTATGTTAAAAATGTCCATGCATTTGTCTGTATTGAGACTTTACGTGCTACGTGCTAAAAATAGCTTATTCTCACTATGGCTTAATCAAGTTTTCTTACTGGAAATACGAGTTTCATTTAATATTTTATTATCAAATTTTGCCGCTTTCAAAGTAGTAAAAATGAGGATATTGTCTAGCATTGTCAAGGTCAAATACTGCTTGCTTAGTCGAGACCATTGAATGGGATTAGTATTAAAACCGTGACAGGGTCGGATAGTGGTGCGGCTAAGATAGTGATGATGTTTATACCATTCTATTATTGTGCTTTCTAAAATTCTTCTTTTCTGAGCTTTTCTCTAACTTTTTTTGTTTGCGAAGTATTTACAACTTTTGGCATTCATACAATTATAATAACAACTAAGACTGGAATTTAAAGCAGTCATAAACTTAAAATACAAAGTACTCCTTTATTTATTTTAACGGGGCCGTTAGGTTTAAAAGTGGAAGATAATGTAAATAGGCTTGCTCGTTTCTTATGGTAAATCTTGTGTGAATTCGTTAGAAAAATGTTCAATGAGAAAGAGAATGACGACTTAGAAAAGTATAAAGTATGTTGGAAACAAAATGAAAATTTCTTTCCCATGCTTTCTCCGAGTCGCTTCTGAGAAACCGCTTGGTATACATTTTTTGACAAAGAATACATAAAACGTTCAAAATATCCATCCAATGGTGCACACAACTTTATGCACAAGGATAAAACAGCAAGGAATAAAATAAAAGCAGTAATGATGAAAAACAAGGAGACAACGCTTTCCTTATATTGTTGTTGTTGTTGTCGGGAAAAGCGTAAAAAGGGGATATAAGAAAGCAATGCAATGTGTAAGTATTCAGGAGCAAATGAGAATAAAGTGCGTTCTCTTCTGAAAAGGGCTAACGAAAAAGAAGAAAGTTGCTCTTAAAAGAAAGAATAATTCTCTCGCTCTCTCTCTCACTCTTTCACACAAGGACATTTTTCGGTTAATGTATGAACGTTCCAGTTGTGCTGACTAAAAATTTAAGGATATCACTGCCACTTGAGCAGATACCATTCTTATTTTTACCCTTGTCCCGGTCCCCGCCTCTCCTCTACATTTCCCTCGCTTTTTTCTTCCTCCTTTGTGTTTTATCCCATGAATGTTTCTTTTTTCTAGCTCTTTTAAAAAAGTAAATGAAGTAAAATAATAAAAGGAAGAAGAAGCAAAGACGTTTCTCTCTGGATAATATGGAGATCCTTTAAGTAATCTATGCGTATTACCATGTAATGGGAAATGACTAAAGAGGAGAAGGTAGGGAATGATAAGTACACGAGAAAAACAGGAAAATGAAAGAAAAAAAAAAGAGATGCGATGATGATGATGATGCTTTACAACATGTGTATTGTGGAGACAAGGGTTTTTCCTATTTCAGTTAAGACAGGAGTTGCGGCATCAGTTGCAACTAGCAGAAAATGTTATCATTATACATTCTTTCATTCATTTCTTAAGAATATTTTCCCCTTTAAAAAATATTCCTTCTTCTTCGTATTTTCTCTTTTTATGCTGTTTCGTGGCAGACAGACAAGAGCCATTAGTAGATTCATAAGGATAAGAGTAATAGTGTAATCCTGCCAACGAGCCTCACTCACATTCCACTAACTGCATCACTTACTTTTCTTTCATTACATCCGTGTTACAGTTTGCCAGTGTTTCTATCACACTACTGCCACCGCTGCCACTGCCATACACACGCCATAACGAAAAATCCTTTAAAATGGAAACCCCTCCTCCTCCTCCTTTTTGGATTGCTTTGTGGTAATGTGCGTTTTTTTTGTGACTGTACTTACACATTATATGCATGTTTTATTGGATATTATACAGTGGTGGTGGTGGCGCACACATGTGTGGTTTTTCTGAGTAGTTTTTGCCGCTATTTTATTCCATATCGTGACTGTACACTCACTTTTTATCCTTAAATGGCTAACTTATTCATGCATGTGTAGGTATTAATGTAACTGACAAAAAAGAAATTTTGCAATCTTCTCAAAGTAATGAAATTACCCACGGACAGAAAAGATACTTAACATACATGCATATGAATAAACTTAATTCGCAGTTTTATGTAGATATGCCCATTCACAAGTACATGTCTACGGAAATCTTCCAAGGTCCTTTCAGTCCTTCCCTACTTTTATCCGTATTTCCCGTTTCCTATTACGGTACCATCCACATTTTGGCATGCATATTATTAAACTATTATATTATTAGCCTCATTCAAAAAACGATGGTGGAAACCAGTGTCCCTAATCATGTTGTTTCCTTTTGTATTGCATATTACTCCCATCCAACAGTACTTTCTCCCGTGTTCTGAAAATTAGGCCACACCGAAACAGATTGCCTTGCTGATTTCTTAATGTCCCTTCCCACACATCATATAGCCCAACTGGAATCCCTTCGAAAGTATCTTTAGTAGGGTAGCAGAAGCACAGGCAGTGACGCAGTTATCCCATAATATGAGCAATACTAGAGAAATGGGCTCGGAATATGAATACGATCCTGGCGGTTTAAAAAATTCCATGAATCTCTCTTACATAATATCGTTCATTATTTATAAGTACTACACTGGTCACATTTGGCGCTGTGCCTACTACTTCTTTTCGTGTACAAACTCATGTTGAAACGAACATGTGCATATCTTGCTTCAAAATCCATGAGATAGAATGCCAACTTCATACTCTCGATATGAGTTTTCAGTTGTCTTTCTGCTGTCATTAAATGATAATATTAAAGATAAGTGTACCATGTTGCGATTCCACGATGACATACATCGATACTACCACATACACACACCCGTTCAAGGACACTTTTCTGCTTCTGAAAGTTCATCTATGTGTGCCAAACATGCTTCATTTTCTTTCAGATATAGAACATATAGAACCGTATGTTGAGTATTACGATTCAGGTATATGTCAGGATTGTGTTTCAAACCTTGTTATATAGTTTGATGAAAGTTTTAAATACATTTTAGAAGGAGCTATTTCTGAAAAGGGAGAGAAAGTTGTTCACGTGGTAAATTATTTATTGGAAGCACTAGAGGGAAGTGCCCATCATAAAGTGTGAATCTAAAGTGCAAATCAAGCTTAAACGGTACTACAGAAAAGCGATATAATTCAATATGCATTGTCGATACATCATTAGCTCAAAATATGTTCTTATGCCAATTACTACAGTCTCAGCATACGCCGGCAATAGTAAAGTTAAAGTTAAACATTGAAATTTTCGAGAATGAATTCTAAAATCGCATGATAGCTTAAATTAGTATTATGTATTCCCTTTTCCAGCGTTGAGCCTTGGTTGGAAGCCAAATAGGTATACTAACCATACCATAGACAAAATACTGGTTACACAATAGGTTTGTAATAAGTTTTGTCTGATGACCTTCACTAGGCAGAAAAGGTTTCAAATAGACTTTCGTTTCTTTGAGGTTGACATTAATTATTTTGCGATGTGGGAAATCTGCATACATCTTTTAAGTATCGCTCAAGGCTTTACCTAACATGTTAATTCTTAAGCCTGTCATCAAGATAGCTCCACCGGGACATGGTGTGATTCACAATGTTGAGAGCAACTGACTGAGTGACAACGTAGGTATAACAATAAAGTAAACACGCAAATAATTTAGAAGCCATGAACTCAAACCACCCGAATTGGCTTGGGGTGTTGTAATAGTTTTTATTATTTATAACATTTTTAGGATTGATGTTGTTTGTTTACTTTATAAAAGTCCAGTAACTATTTTTTTTACGTATCAGCTAAATTCGAAAACATGCACATGAACACATGAACTATAAGCGTTTAAAAATATGTATTTTAAGGAACAAATGTCTTTGCATATCTTGTCCTTATCCTTTCCTAAAGCGTTGAATTTACAATGATGACATACAGATAAATAAACACAATACTGGGCACTAGGTACATATTGCTGAAGTACAGTAGACATTTTCCTTTCCACAAGCTACATCATCATCATACAAACGCCAGTCAAACCATTCCAACCGACCTTTGATCTACAATGAATTGTATACAAAAACTTTCCCTGTAAAATTAAAGAGTATGCACACGCCATTCAAAGACTGTCAACTTTCCTTTACAAAAAACCTCTCGTACGTAATAAAAATATGTACTTAAAAAAGAAATTATGTCGCTTGACAGGGAGAGAGCAGACGTTTCAAAATGCTTCTAAGCCATGTTGTTTTATAAGACATACGACATCCGTTTTATGTGCCTCATGCATAAAACTGCTAATGCATACTTTCACTTCTTGATGACGATGGTAAGAAAATGGCTTGGCTTCAGTGCACTATATATCTGAAAGTTGCAGAACAAAAAACCTAAAGCAGCGCAACATCTGCTTCTGGAGATGGCTTACTTTTTTCATTTCGCCAGTTCAAAATACCATACCTATACCTCCATAAACTTTTATTCAGCTATATTGTGTATTGATGTGTGTTTGTGTTGTGTACAGAATGAGTTAGTTGTTTAAGGAAAGGGAGAAATCTTGTTACACCGTCACATAAACGACACTTAAGGAAGTAAAGAAACAAGATAAAGATGCATGTCCTTGCATGCCTCGCTAGTTTCTAAGCGAGGGAGAAGAGCTACCTATACACTATAGGTATATAATGTAAAGAACATGCTAGTAGTGGATTTAATGTCTGGGAATATATTCGTGTGGTTAAAGGTATTTCTTGATAATACTCTCTTATTCTCGCTATTCTCAACAACAAGAAGTAATACAAGTTGGTTGAAAGCTTCACCGAGAGCCATGAAGTCGGAGTCACTTTTACTTGCTTAACACTGTTAGTGGTCTGATGTGGTTTACGAGAAGGATGCAAGTGTAAACACCACCACCACCATACTACCAACGACGAGCAGGAAACTGTAAATACACACACAAAATTTGAAAGTGAGGAGGAAGAAGACGAGGGAAGGATTGACTTTCATTTTCGTCCCGTTAGTCTTTACATATAGCCATATTCGGTATATCCACACACGTGTGTGCGTGGGGTAATGCAGGGTCTTTATTGGTAATAGGAACACTCAAGTAGAAAAGGAGGAAACGTTAAACGGGAGAGATTTCAGAAGGGAATCAAGATTTTCCTGCATGAGTGTAACTCAAGGAGAAAGAGGAGAAGCTAAGGAAGAAAGCAAGCATAATGGGAAAGTATAGACTACAGCAGAATTTTTTTTGTCCGCTGCCATCATCTTAAAAGTCGTATAGATATCAGTAGGAAGAAGAACTCATCTTTGGAGAGATGAAGTCGCACGAGTCCTCGTCCTCTTGTGTACAATGTAGTACGCTGTTCTGAGAAAAGTCGCATTTGATACAGCATGCTCGTATTCATATGTAAATATATACGCAAGACGCATAGGTATTCCTGATGAGCCTCCACTATTTTTCTTAATTTTAGTTAAGAAGAGAGGAAAGGAAAATATTAAGAGTTGGGATGTTATACCGCATGATGTGTGTCTGGAAGCGGCGCATCATCAACTCCTTGGCATAATTATAGCCCGCCACCTTAGTGGCATTATATTGTACCTAATGGAAAACTGTAATAAAACGGTGCATCATCCTGCACGGTCTCTTAATATGCTGTGCTACTATGCAAAGTTAACGAGATGCTTTCATGTTGGGCGTGTAAGTATCAGTTTCGTTGCTGTACGAGTGTCAAATGAAAATGGAACACGAATATTGCTTGAAGTAGAAAGTAGTGCTAAGAATGGCCGTGTTCGTTAAACAACACACTTGAGTGCTTCCTGCTCCGTGTCATTTTAGCCATTTTCGTCGTTTCTGATGCTCACAAAGTGTCCACTACTGTGGCTTTTTATGTACATTCTTACCCACATCCCGTTTGATTTGCCGTTCTGTGGACCCAGCAAGTACAGACTTGGAGCTCTAATTAATACTCCCAGTGTATAACGTTACTATATACAAACATGAAGGATACAATAAAGGCAAAAAGGCGACTAAATTGGGATACACCTTACATAACAATGCCCCTTGAGAAGAAATCAAAAGTTCATCACAAGGGATTTTGTCTCGTTCCGTATGTTAAGGAATAAATATGTATAAAACACATATTGTGCCGACATTCTCCTTTTGTTTCTTGCTTCCTGAATTTTCAGCTTTAGCTAGTCCATTGTAAATATAAATAGTAAATCCAGAAAACACTATTCTAACACTACTCTTGGTTGTTTTGATGACGACAATGTAATCAAGGGAATGATGATGATAATGCCAGCCAGCCAACTTATTTTTTCTCTCACTTTCTACCTTCAAAGCTTTTGTGCAGTTCCACTTTCTCGAAAAAAAAATATTTGTTCACAGCCAAAACATTCGAGCTGCAGTGGGGATTGAAGGATTTATGGGCATCGGTTTAGATTTGAAATCAACTTGGTGAATAAACCTCTGTGTGTTTCCTGCCATTGTGCTATGAATTCCTTATCCTGTGTTATTTCACCCACACAATCAAAGAGTGCGTACGGATTTATAATGTATATTTATACCAAATTCATAAGGATTTCAGAGTATTCATCACAATCAGTCCGTTTTAGAGCGGTGTTGCTTAGACTTGCACTCTGCATGCCAACGTAGTTTTCCCTGTTCACTGTTCCAGTGCACCGCTCACAAACCAATCTTCTATTATACCGCCGCCCTGCCAGCAGCAACAGCGAAAGAGAAAGTTTATATGAAAACTTGTTTGGTTTAGTGGAAGTACTAGCGGGAGTAGATGACTAACAATAGACGACAATCAGCCGTTTTCCCTCCCTTCGCCTTCATTACGTTCTCATTTTCAAAACCAATTTCACTCCGTCGACTGGATGCAACCCTTTTCCTCTTATTCTTTTCCTATTTTCCTCTCACAACAGCATCATATACTACCTATTTATCTTATGTGTTCCTTACTCTTGTACATACGTTCAATGTTCGACCAGATTTAGGGAATCGAAAAACTAGCAATAACACCATATAGACCAGTAAACTATAAATTATAAACTGTACAGACTACGCATATAGAAATGAGATTGTACTAGCCCGGCAGTTGGTTTTTCAAATTTTAGGTTTAACTTAGCCATGGTCTGTACACACTGCGAAACGAAGAAAAAACTTTATGGATGCATCACAACCACAACTTTCCCTAGTCGCGCTTATAGCCCATGAAAATTGCTTTGTGTTTGTATATGAATCTGAAAGTAGAAGCAGACAGAAGATAGATCAAGGTTATTGTTCAATCTGAATTTCTATGCCGTCGGGTATTGTGGATCTAGGTTTACCAGAGTTCGTGCCTCTCATTTCGAGCATGCATGCATACAACTAGTACACAAAACAACAGTGTTTCCTCACTTACACTTTTCATGAAGTGAATATGAGAAGAGGTATTTTATGCTTATAACTTTACATTCGTGCGTCTACAGGGTGAAAACAACTTTCCCAGTTAGTTTTTGTTGTTTGTCATAGGTATTCAACTAGAAGAAGAACAAGTGGAAGAAGAGGTTTCAGTTTGCATCACAGTTTCGATTTTATTATCACGTTGCCTCAAGTCCTTTAGAATAGCAATGTGTGTACATCATTCAGAACACCATTGGGAAAGCATGCAGATTTTTATTGTGAGTCTGGGTACATATGGATGTCGTGCTGCTGGCTTGATTCTGATAGTTTTCAGTGTGTTGGCAGTATAAAACACTGATTTGAGCTACAGACGCTGAGAATTCGTGAAAGAAATAGCCCAAGTATCAGGCATATTTACAAGGATATTTCAATTTAAGACGTAAAGTTTACCTATCAAATCTACAATTTTATTGCTGAAAGGCATCAAAAGATTGAATACCAAACAAAAATAGACCCTTTCATATAAATATCAATTTTCTTTTCCTTTTATTCTCCAATAGAGTTCGTTTTAGTGCGTCAACTTTTATAATCCTAGACATTCCTTTGGAATAGCACCAGTCCTTTAGAATCCTATTTTGCGTCATAGTCTATATTTGAGGATCATAAACCCGTTAGTATACAGTATACACTGTTGTCAAAGTTTATAGATTGGTAAGTATGTCCTCAAATAAAAACTTTTTTGTTTCTATTATTTTGTTTGTTAATTTCTATCTGACGACAAAATTGTTTTGGACTTTTTACGAGATTTTCCTTTTACAAAAAACGAAGCCACTTGTAGAAAATATGTATGTAGTTTATAAAGAAACATGAGCTATAGTTAGCCTGAGAAGGTCCTCTGATCTGATAGAACAATTTTTTTCCACATATGAATATAAATACCTAAACAAGTACTTCTTGTTTTATCCTTCATTCTTTATCATTTTTCGCATGTCACCTCACATTTTATCTTTCGTCAATTTCCCAAACCCATAAATAACTTTTTTTTTTCATACACACCATTTGTATATCAGCAATCCACCAAAGAAGTTACCTCTTTTATAATATTCACTCATGCTGAAACGTACATCCTTGTGGATGCTTGATGTTTACAGTTTTCTATGTGCCAATAAAACATAGCTGACTGGTTATATATGCGACAAACTCAAAAAAAAAATGATAGGTAACTTTTTTGATGTGTGTATGTCTATATGACTCTTCCTCTTTTCCTCTGTTCTACTTCCCTTTGAATTTTCGAAATGAAGAAGTACGCAAGTATTACATGGTTTATCCATCCAACAAGAGTATTTCCATCCTTTTTCAAAGGACTTTTCCCTACAGAGTTCGGTTGAACTTGAAGGAGAGGGAATATGGATAAAAGCGAAACCAACGTGGCATGTGGTTTTCCTAGTGCCGAAGTACTTTTTGTCATCCCCTTTTATCTTTCATTATTTCGAACGCATTTCATGTCCGCCGTAGTCGTTGTCTTCCTCCTTGTGTCGTTTTCGACAGAGTTGTCCCTAAACTCATACCCCCTTAATATGCAATGTAGTAGCCGTGATGTGGTGGTGAGCCGTGTGGATGTGAGGATTTCATAACTACACGGTAGGCATCTTTAAGCTCTTTCTTCCTTTCTCCTTTTTACAACTCTCAGAGCTGTCTCCCTTCTTATTTCCCTTCCGTTTTGTGGTGCATGAATGTTAACTTCCTCTCCTAAATGGGAAGCTTCCATGTACACTCGTACATATAAATGCGTTCCACGTAATAACCTCTGTTGCTCTTTTTTCAGTTTTATTGAGTTAAGTATGTTCACAAATGCATATTACTCGTTACTTAACTGGCACGCTCAAGGAAATTTGATGATGTGTGTGTTAACTGAAAAGTCGTATATTATTCGAATGTCGTCTTTAATAACTCGTCAGAAAAAATGCTTGCACGAATAATATTCTATTTAATGTGGTCGATACATTTAAACGGAAACATTATTTTTACTACAGTATTTTACTCAAACAGGTCAATGCCATCCTGCATGAAACTACTACGGTGCAGCCTTCCTTGCTACCGCTATTTTCTTTTAACTGAATTATCGACGAGGGTTCATTTGTTGTAGATTTCTCCTCCTTTTACCCTTCAACAGAGAAAATATGTTCGGTTTTTTAGACCAATTTGCTTATTTGAAATCATTATGCCTCTTTTCTTTACCCAGGCTTTCAGAAAGTGAAGGTCTAATACACATAATTTGATTTGGCCTTCTTTTTGTGTTTACTTTATACAATAGCATATAATAAAGTATCTTCCCTTTCCCCCACTCTGTTCTTCTCCTCTCTCTCTAAAATCATGAAAATTCTTTTCATCATGATGCATTTTTGACTTCACGTGACTTTCACAGAGAGCACGTTCTTCTTTACGTTTTCGAGTAAATATACACATAATGTAGTCTTGTCAGACAAGATAACATTTTAACTTGCTTTTATGCACCCATGTCGTGCTTTATCAATACAGCGATGGGTTTCCCCAAAATTCTGACTAAAATTAAGATCAAAACAAAAAAAGGAAAACACAAAGGAAATTCGTATGAGCATGATGATGATGATATTTAAAAAGGCAACACAACTTTCCATCACCCTCCTCTGTATATGTATCTTTATTTGTAAACCTGACACAAAGCGTATGCTATTTTAGGAACAGACTACAGAAGGAAAGTAATGATTGCTCTATACACTTTCTCACCAACCGCAGCAGATCACCCTCATTCTTGTTATCTGAGAGTTCTGATGGTATTGCGAAATTAAATGTTGGAAGGAGGCTTGAAATTGTTAGAGATAATACGAGAGGAAATAAAATTTACTCAGTTGATGATGTACAACCATTCCTTAATATGGAGGAGGAATAATAAAAACGAGAGGAACGTGAAGCCGTTTTATTATGATTTATATGGTGCACTTTTTCCTGCATTAAAAGCGAGACTCACTTCGATTCTGGGGGAGGAATGACGCGCTGGTCGTCCTTTGTCATATCTTGTCGAAGCCGAGCGCAGTTTTGAGATAGTAGAGTGAATGTATAGTCATTTCTATAAATTTGAAATAATTTATTTTTATTATGACCATATTTTTCTGGTGAAGAAGATACGGTTTGCAGTAACAATAAGACTCTTCAATGTATTCACCAGTAAAATACTCTGTTATAATATTTGACATGACGTGAGATGACAGAGTAGCCATGCTGTAAGTAGCACACAAGTAAAAAGTGGCATGAAAAGGGAGAGAAAATCAGGCAAAAAATAAGTAGAGGACAGATGGACGAGAAAGTTGCGGTTGATGGTTCGTGGGCCGCCTGGAGAACGATAAAGATGGTTATTTTTGAGTCTTGTCCTTTACGAGGACACTGTAAAAAGAGATGTCTTCTTCATAATATTTCAACGTACGTGCGTTTTTTCCATGATCAAGATGATGATGCCTTCTTTATTATATTCATAAAAGACAGTCATATACATGACGCACACATATATATAATACGACGCGAACCATAATGACTCTTCTTAAATAAACATAAAATTTTACGTTTGCAGTAGTATATCATATCTTTATCTATACAACTTGACTGTAGCCTGCACATCTTTTTTTATATAAATGAGGAATAAATAGGTGTACACTCAGAGACACTGCAATAAAACATCATTTCGCGATTTTCCCTGCTCTGTCCACCAACCTATCATTCTCACATTATATTAAGGCTTCGTTTATATAGTGAGCTAAGGGCAATAGCAAGAGGGTGACGGTGAAAGCAAGGAAGAAGAAGAAAAAAAGAAATGTTAAGAAGACCAATGTCGAGGAGTCATTCTTTTGGGACTTCTTGCATTCTCGTTAACTTACGATATGTGGTGTCTTTGAAGCCCAACGACTGCTTCCGCGTCTGCTTCTACTCTAGCTTTCCACTCCTTTGGTAGTTTGTAGCATAGGACTAGGTTGTGATCTGAATGAAAGAACGAGGAGAAACGAACGAGGGAAGCGAAGAACGGAAGACAAGCAAAAAAACGTGGGTCATGACTTCGTATCATTGTGGTATGGAGTAAAACCATTGTGTTGGTTGCAGTTGTGGCTGCTCTGGTGGTGTGGTATTTATAGTGGTCATCAAACAAAAAAGAATATTATTTTATATACCCTTGTAGTACATGTATAGCATGACTTACGCTCTATTGGCCATCTCGGGTTTAGCTAACCAGGAAGAGTAGGTATGTACGCATTTCAGTCAAATATTTGTTCATTGTATGCAGACATAATATTTCTATACAATGCTATTTACTTACACACGAAAGAAAGCCTTCAATGAAATCCTTTGCCCGATATGACCCTGCTGCTCTGGGGAACTCTTCTTTCTACTGCTCTCTTCTACCCCATTATGAATTTTATTTATGCATATTATTTCATCGGGAAGTTATATTATGTTGTCACTGTTGTCGGAAAAAGTGACATTGTATGCACATTCCTACACAAAAGGAATGTACGCTGAACCATAGGAGACGTGAGATACTAAAGAAACACAAGAGGAGAACTGACTGAAATAGAGACTTTTTCCCATGGCTGTAGTAAATACCCATTTTTATGCGAGGACTCTCTTAAATGTCGATATTTGCGTGCACCGTTATTTTATTGTCTGCAAGCTTTTCTCGTTATAGAAAGTCATCCACAACCAGCCTGAATTATAGACACACACTGAGAGAGAGAGGAAGAAGAAAAGAGAGGTTTTTGTCCTTTAAAGTGAAGTGCATGCACAAATATAAATATAAAGTGGTCGACCATTTTTTACCTTTTCTGTAAGTCCCATCAACTGAAAGGAAAGTGCACAGATGTAGCCAAAAAAAACTTCCTTTATATCAAAAGGAATACTCGACGCAAGATAAAGATTGAAGTGCAATTCCTCGAAAGAAAGCCACTTTACCAACTCCGTTTGCATTATTTATGTGTCTACATATTATATAGATATACGATTTATATAGACGGTTGATTTGAATTATTTTCTTTCTCCTTTCAATTTGATTGATAGATGGACGTGAACTCAGCTTATACAAAGTATAATATTCAGTTTAAATTTGCATTTCAGCGAACAAGAACCTACAATTTCATAATGTATTTGGGTGAGATGTTATATCATCATATAGGTACTATATGCTTTTTCCACACTCCTTTTGTTAAAATTGCTTAGAACAGGTAAAGTTTTATACATCTCGGATGTTAGGGTTGCGCTTTTTTGGATATATGTTTCTTATTCTCTATAAATTCAATCCGTAAGGTTCTTTTTTAAAGTAATGTTTTTGTATTTTATTGGAAAGGGTATGGTAGAATTATGTACCCCGGGCAAAAAAAACTGGACAGCAACTGTTTATCCTCCTCCGGATGCTACGTTGTAAAATATATTGTAGTGAGAAGAATTACGGAATGCATTGCAACATGAACTTTACGAGGCGGTATCTTGGATTTTTATTGATTTGTATGCATGAAATAGCAGTCGATGGTGTCCTGTGCTGCTCCAATGTATCCATACATATCGATAGTCCATTGGGAATGTATGAGTCGAAATGTTCAAAACTTTATTTCAAATGTAAAACGAAACGAAATATAAGATGGGTATTTTGATCAAATCATCCTATTTTCGAGTATGGAAAAGAAAAGGGGAAAAGCAATCATCCTTTCTTCTTGGATGTCAGAGTGTGTCCAACTTTTTATGATGTTCTTCAAGAACACCTTAAAAAGAAAAATTGACTAAGAGGATGGGCATCGATCAAACATTCGACTAACTTGAATATTATATGTTTAGTAGTCTGAATGTATGCAATATAATTTATTAGTATGTATCATGCTGTATTTGCTCATGTTCATATTAGGTACAACATTTCTTTGAGCTATTTCTTCCACAAACCCGACGAAAGTAACAGGATATCGTTTCCGTCTCTTTCCCTCTCTTCATGGTCTTCAAAAAAATTCTTGTTATTTTCCCAAATTTTGCCTGAAAGACAGGAAATAGGATTTGACTTTAACATTGTGTATACACGCATAGGATTACTCTTATTTGATATTTAAAACCACATATAACGCGTTTATGTCCAATAAGCTGCAAAAAAATAAATTTATAATCCAAACTAAATCTAATAACGTGTCTTTATTTTTTATCTACATGCGCGCGTAAGCTAGTCAGGTAAACATAGTTTTTGCATCAAGATTAAAGAGCTTTTTTTATCCTTTCAGTTCTCCGTCTACAAACATTATACTGTAACGGCTTTTCGCATTACCCTATATCAAATTACTCTACTTTTTTTGGTTTAGATTGTTCCTTTCAATTTACTTACCTACTTCTTCTGTCTAGAGAGAAAACTACTTTATATAAAAGGACGCTACGCATGAATGCGTACAAACTGTGTTAAGATAATACGTTTACGGTGTATCAAACATGCCTACTTTAATCGTGATATTGACTAGAAAGAAGGTAGATGAAAAGGTAGCACCATAAAATAGTTTCGATGTAGTGTTCCTTCTTGTTTATAACATACCATTCGTCATATCACACCGTTGTTCATTCGGTGATAAAAGTCACTGAAGAGCACTCTTTATAGAATATTTTATTTCTTTTCATTCACATGCAAACATTTTTTGTGGCTTTTTAGTGAAAGCTACTAAACTACAGACATGAAAAGTGAATTTTTCACAGGCGTCTTCGCTTGGGGGAAAATGGATAAAAAACAGCAGAAAAATGACGTGCAACGTGCTTTTGACGAACGCGACGTGTGACCTACAAAATGCGAAATAAGCATGTTATATCGTTGTCGGTTGTACATAAGCGCACAAATAAAAAACTATAGCTAATAATATTACAAAGTGGCAGTAAGTTTGCAAGTGTAGAAACCTCGACTGTATATTATTTGTTAGCTCCTTTCCTCACGCTTTCATCCTACCATTATTATTAATTTTTATGCTTTCCTTTTTACTTCAACTTCTTTCAGCAAAAATTCATGCATACTGTTAAACATCTAGATATACCCACGTTTTCCATGTATTTGTAGCATAATGTGTCTTGAACATGGATTTTGACTCCTCAAGTTGATGTAAAGTACGAAAAACACAATACGAGCATTATTTTTGCATTTATTAGCAAAAGAAGTGGCTTTTTGTTGCGTGCTAATAAAAAAATGAGTAACGGAAAGTAAGCGATGTTTAGAAAAGTAGGTATGTCGGGATATATTTCCGCATCCATCTTTCACCAAATCATTCATTTTTGTGCGGTGAAAGTTTGTACTTGGTGCATAACCTTGTGATTGTACACACATTATTTTTGGCGCAAAAAAATTTCATGTGAAAACTTCAAATAAATATCTACATGTAATATTACATAACTTCAATAAAAGAAAGTCCGCGAATGTTGTATGTCAGTGGTCAAAGGATCAAAATGTTGTTTTCTATGTCCAGAACTTTTTCATACTTTGAACATTACATATTACATCACTCTTCTCTTTTTTAATACAAGAAATGGAGAAAGAGAAGGTACAACAATATGAGTAGGAGATTGTGTATGAGCTATGTGCATGATGTGATGGACTAGTTATGTATGCCTATAGTAATTTTGAGCAAATATAATGGACTACCGGCAGTGCGCCTAGGAGAATGGAGTTGAGGTATTCAATCTAAGTTTGCATGTTTGCCTTTCTGATGATATTCCTTCGCATGTGGCTCCGGTACATTACAATGCAATATTCACTTTTGAGATGATGACTATGAGATGGTCCTTCAGACTGGAAAAACATAAAGTTGTTGACTGTTTCTTACTTACAACGACTACCAACTCCTTTGAAAAGTGGGGTAGCACGACGAAAAAATATTATGCTGCTCCAACTATAGATATACTTCTAACGGTCGTTACTTAAGTGGCATAAGTATAAGCAAAAGTAAAACTTGCTGCTCTATTTGTTCGGCATGGCTTTGAGTTATTATCGTATCAGTCATGAATGTGTACTACTGCTGGTTTACTGGTGTTACTCCACTTGCGTTGACTTCCACAAAAAAAATCCATGTTGGCTTCATACTACATTTTTATTATTCACGGAACTTTGAAACCATCGTGGTGCACACCACCACAGCATTGCCACTCCAATATTATATGATGTGTATGTGCGAAGTATGTATAATGGAACTGCCGACCCTACATGCTGCTTTACAGCAATAGCAATCATCTACCAGGCCTGGTGTTTTTATTAAAAGTTATGAGATCATATTCGTGGCATGGAGAAAGCAGAAGCTCGTCGTCGTCTTCGTCTTCTTTTTCTTCGTCCCTCGTTGATGTCGTTATGTACTTCCACTTTCACCACTACACCGCACAGTTTCTCTCCAGTGTAATTTAAGTTTTGGCAATAATATGTACCTTGGTAATGATGGGTTTATGATATCGAAAGAAAAAGAAAATATTTTCTCAGGACCTTGGCAGGGAAGCAAAAAAAAGAGCATGAGTTGGTTGTCCCGCTTCTTCCCTTTCACATAAAATCCATACGTTAACTCTGATGGGCTTTTTTCTCCCTCTTTGGATAGCAATAATAAATAGGTGAAGTATAGGTATAAAGGAAAAGTCATTTGTTCTTTAGGTAGTTAATTTTAAGAGCATAATATCATTTGCCTACTTACCCTGTATGTTTATATGCGGTATGACATATGAGTTTATGAATTATTTGAAACGTATGGTTTTCCATTCCAACATGTAAAATAGGTAGAAGAAGAGTGTATAAGTAACCTGATACCATAAAAAATATTCCAGTTTACGAGTAGTCGTGGTGGCACATTTCATCAGTTCGTGCTGCCTGATGTATTGCAGCAGTGTTTTACTGACCTGAATTACAGATAATCAAAGAAAATTGTGAAGTAGCAGCTGCACCAACTGCAATAGGGGTGAAGTGAACACTTGTCACCATGTCCCAATTTGGTCCATTTGCTACTTGCTCAGATTTCCATATATTTTGTTCTTGAACGCATCAAAAAGATTTATTGCGTCTGGGCGCGTCTCGCTTTAAACTAAAATGTGTATTCAAAAAATGTGTGAGATTTCAACCGTATATTTTCCAAGGCTGTTTGCATTTACGTAAGTAAATGGAGGTCACAAAAAAGTAGTAGCAGAAGTAGTAAAAATGATAAATTCAAAAGTTAGTGGTGGTGCAAAAAATATAATATCAAAAGTATGCATGTATGTAAATGTCAACTATCGTTCGCTCGGGTCTGAACAAAAAAGTTCTCAATTTTCACAAATTCGTATGCAAGTACTCTGCTTCTATCTTTTGTGAATATGTAGTCAGAAAAAAAATTGTTTTACATTTCAAAAAGTACAGAATAAAATACATCCATCCTTTATGACAATTCGTCATCATCAACCGGAGAGGCATGTTTTTTGAGAGCATGCATATACGCATGTACAAACACACGATGTAAATTTTCGTTTGAACCTTTCTTGCACTTGAATATTTATGCATGAATTTATAAAAGATAAAATAGAATGCGAAGGAAGGCATGTACAAAGTCAACTGAATGGAAACAACAGAATTATTTAACGAATGAGTGGACAAACAATATGCTCCGCTTCTCCTATGAATGAAACAAGTATATAGCAATAATAATAGGTTTGTCTATATTACAAGACGATGACACGCTCCCGGTGGAAAATTTGAGCGGATTCTGACAAATAAAAATAATACGAAAAACATATATTTATTTTTCTGTAGGAAATTTGGGAACGACACAACGACAGCGAAAGAAAGGTAACGAGGCAGGCAATAAAACTACAAAAACGGAGAAAGTTATATCCGTTATTCTTTGCAATATGGAAAAATATAGGTGGTAATATTGTGATAGGTTGCAGAAGCAAAGAAAATTCCTTTATTTTATGTATGCTTTCTCCTTTGAAACTTTCTGATTTGTCTGTTTGCTTTTATCGCAGGAATACTTAAATATCTGTGTGTGCTAGCCGGAGGATACGTTTTTCCTCATGTGAGGGTGGGTGTGTGTGTGGATTGTTGACTACATCTGCTTCTGTTGTGTGATTCCATGGTTGATAAGCACCAACAGAGCAGAGAGACAAGCACGATCACAGTGTAGATAGTTGTGAAAGCAGAGAAAGCGTGCGCTTATTTCCTTCTATACTTTTACATAATATGAATATGTATCTACAAACACTCTTCCAGCCACTTATTTATATCAGCTATCAACGTAATCTTCTCCCTAGTGCACTCATCTGTCCAGCTCAGGCCTCTAAAGTTTTTTCTTCGTATTCTTCTACTTTTCGTGATTCTTCTTGTGTATCTGTTCCGCTGCTGAACTGTTAAGAAATAAAAATTACTACAATGTTAATATCAACGTATACACATAAAATATATTAACCATCTGAACCTATAAGAAATAAAATAAATATCACTATACAGAATAGACAGAGAGGAAATCAAGAAAAAACGAACATGCAGTTCGGTTAGTCAATACTTTTGAAGCGGTATCCATTCTATGTGAATGCATGCAGGCAACGTTCTTGTTTAGTTGTTGTTTTGGCTGGAGAAGAACACATCACACAAAAAACCAACGAATTGAAGACGAAATTGTAGCTGGAAGCAAAAAGTAAAGACAGTGTACAAAACCAAGAAGTAAAAGTAACTGTCAGTAAAAATATAGGTACCTGTATAACGCATATAACAGCATACATATGTAGTCAATATTACAAAATGTAAAAAAATGCCATAAAATACTGAAGAGGGTATATGAGTTAAGACTGATGGAAAAAACATTGGGGCATGAAGCAGACAAAAAATGTAATTCAGTTCAATATACATAAATTCATGTGGTACGGTCTTGTCTGTAGTTACGTCCATTTGTGGTCGATTTTATACACAAGTCAGTATAAATAAATGTATCATGAGATGTAATATAGTTTAGAGAAGGCAATACCAGTATGCCTGGTAGTAAAATACAAGGCAATATAACGTCTAAAACGCTGTCGTAATCTTTGGTAGACTCAACAAACTAGGAAATAAGACGATAAGAAAAAACTTTCCAATTTCCCAGTCAGCCACACACTGCACAGTAATAACTACCGCTGGAATAAAAACGAAAGAGTGGACTTTACATTTTCACCATTTTTCAATAATAATAATATTTCCACTAAACTAGAACAGACCAACAGAGTTTAATAGCGCAAATGTGTGCTGCTGGATTGGAAATGGAAATAAGAGCGCGTAAAAGAAAAAATATAACTTCCCGGTACATTTCCTCATACTGATGATGATGATGACGATGATGGCACCATTGTGCATAATTTCAAAATACCCATTATAATAGAATATCTAAAGGTATGCAGAGCAGACAGACATCCTCATGCAGAGAGACTCTTTTATATTGTTGTGCAAAAAGTAAGAGTATTGTACTCAAAATGTGTATTCACAGTTGGGTTTGGAGAGGAATGCGAGAGGAAAGGCGGAAACGTGAAATCAAACGATTGGAACAGACTGTTTTTGTATGAAGGAACATCCGTGCTTGTTCCATAGAAAAACATCATTGTTGCGATGATGCCTTTTCACAAAGACATGTATATAGAGTAGTAGCATCTCACAACAGATTACATTTTGATACATTATGTTGTCGTCGGCGCGTGTTCTCAGACTACATGCATGTACTACGACGGCAATAAAACATGAAAATAGATTTGTATGCTCTTGCAAACAATATAAAGAAGAATGTACCTACATGGCAAACACAGAGTTTCATTTCCTTTGTACAGGAACTAGAACTACTAGAAACATGCAAATGTCCTGAGAAATGGTATAAAAAGTAGATACTCGATCCAATCCTATTTCATCTTCCTTGACAATAAAAGCACTGAGGCCAAAAGAGGATATTAGAATGTGTTGTTGGCTGCATGGAAGCCAAACCCTATACATATGTATTTATTTCATCTTAGGTATTCCATCCAGACAAAAAAACGACAGTAGCAGCATCCTCATACTTATCCTTACGTCGTACTTTTCTTCATACCTGTGGGGGAAATGTGCACAGCACGGGAAAAAAGAAGAAGTTGGTTGGGGGAAAGCTTCACAATATCGTTTTAAAATGGGTTTTCTCAAAAGGTTTCGACAGAATATTAAGAAGAGTGGCAGTAACGTTTTCACGTTGTTATATGAGGCAGTTTCTCAGTCCAGAAGCTAAAAGAGGTGAAGTAGCGGAGGAATTCACATTATCACAACTACTCTGCGCATTCCATTACCATAATACTTTTCCCTATCTTTGTGGCTTAGCAGTTACATTGTCAATCTACAAGTATTGCCAGTACGCGTAATACAAGAAAGAAATTTCCTTTATGTTTATGCTTGTTTTGTGACTCCATTTGTAGATGACTAGCCGGAAAATCATTTTCACTACGTTTTCTGTGAGTTACTGAAAGATTAGATGTACTTGCAGTTTAAAAAAAAAATCTTAAAAATATTGGAGTAAATAATGCATTGCGGGTGAAGGTTATGCATTAATGTTTCAAAATGGACTACATTCATGGTCAGAAAAAGTACAATGCATCAACCAAAATTTGATGTTAAATTGAAAAAGACAGATAAAAAGAACGAGAGAGTTGAAGGAAGCACTTTCCCTTATTTTTCTTTGATTGTGTCTAATGTTCCGTACCACAAAATGCAGATAAGAGCCAGAAGTATTGGTAGAGGAAGGAACAGGCGTTACAAGTTGCAATCAATTCACGAAATCTCTGGAAGTATACACAGACCGTTATTGTCGTGATAAAAAGTATAAAAACATTAAGGATCAAGAGAGAAAGGCAGATTGAGACGCTTCAAAGTATTGTCTCTCAACAGCAGGACGAAACTAATGAGGCTCGCAATCAGTTTTAACGACACTTTTGTCACTCGTTTGAGTGGCTTCTCAATGACCACAGCAAAAGTCGTAAAATATATCCTGTTCAAACTCTATATCGCGTGGTGCGCTAATCAAGATGCTTTTACTTCTTAAATTATCAGAAGCAATGAATGTCACACCTGCAATGTGATGTGTTTTTTAGAGGAAAGCGACTCGCAACATCAAGGAAGTGCTGTAATACATAAACAAATAGAATTTCGAGGCGGATGCTTAATGATTGCTAAAACTTTCACGAAAAGCAAGAATTGTGAAAAGTCTAAGCCTTCGATTTCCTCACTTCCGATTTCCTTTAAGACCTAATGTGTAATTATGTCGGGCTTTTTAAATACCAAAAAAATCATGTCTTTATCCAAAACTGTTTGTTTTCCTTCATGAAATTTTCAGTGGCAGAAATTTGAAAAAAGAACACTGTATGTTTTGGCGATGCGAGACACATGTTTTTATATTTACTCCCTCACCTATCACCTCGCTTGTATTCTCACGTTTCAAGTGTTTTCACTTATGTGTACCTTTTTTGAAACATGTTTTTGTAAGATTTGGAATTTTCGTGTTGCAACTTTTTCCCTACAATTTATGGCTGACACGTGCGCGTCCCACAACAACGTGTGTGTGCTCTTCCTGCCATTTTATTCACTTTCTGGGAAGGGGAAACGCTAGCTGAAAATCTCCGTTTTCTTTCTCTCATCAAAAGCCAACAGCAGGAGTATTACGATTTAGATACAACTCTAATACGTTTTCTAGTGTCCCAGGAAGCCATTCTGCTTTACTAGTTCTGAAGTGAAAATAAAGCTTCCTCGGTTTTTCCACTCCAAACCGTCAGACATTTGTGGAAGAAAAGGAAAATGCTACTTACAGCATATTACACGTACCTATTTAATATCCTTAATAGAAAAATCTTATGACATTCTTACTTTAATAAATTACTTATGCGCCTACACTGAATTACATTTCCAACATTCTCAATCGAGAAATGAAGCTGCAATAAGAAAGTTGGTAGAAGAATTAATTAGAAATTCTTTGAAATGCTAGTTTTTTTCTCCTGAATTCTATGAGCATTTTTAAAGAGAAAAGATTTTTAAAATGCAAGATGCATGCCAAATTAATACCTTCTTGTTAATTGATTTTTCTCTGAAATAGTTCCCAGCTGCGAAGGGCTACCAAGATTGAATATTGTGCTTTAGAATAATTATGTGTCAGACACATGGAATGTATTTCGTCACTGTGTGACAATCAACAAAATGAGGAATTTTTTGTTCGTGATTTCTGAGAAACAGAGGGTGGCTAATGCGATCAGCGCAGATCACAAACACACTGCAGAGAATAACATTTAACCAGGTATGGAGGTACGCTATAAAAATTAGCATTTGATATAAAGTCACTTTACACAAAGTGTTTCACCTGTACAGTGATTAATTTTATCGTGAAACGAAATACCGCTCGCTAGCTCACACGTTCTTGCCAGACAGCCTTTGTGCACTTCCATGATAATTACAATGATGAATGATCCCATTTACGGCTGGCGTTACTCATTCTCGTTGTTGGCGACGATTTTATCAGGTGGTGTTTACACAGATTACAGATCTTACTAGCTCTCTCGAACATTAACGGCTCATGATGAAAGACTGCTTTCTATTGCGCTCTTGCACGGCAACAGAAGCAGCGTAAAAATAATATAAGAGTTGGCGAGTGCTCACAAGCTGCATGCATCAAATATGCGTTACCTACTATTATTATATGTAACTTTGTATACTGGAATCGAAAGAACAAGGCAATTTTACAATTTCATTTCTTTTCTTTATTTAAAGGAGGGTGGGAACGTAGTAATTACGTCCTTGTAGAAATGTATATATTAGCGTCATCACGGTGAAAAGAGTGGTAGACAGAGAAAGTGGCCCTCTCAAAATAGCATATTTTCTCAGTAACACATTTTCCATTCATACGGCAAAATAGTTGTAAAGTGAAGAAAAAGAGGAAGGAAAATAACACTCGGTTTTTCCCGTTGGAATGGATATTAGCTCAGTCAGTCATACAGCCGAGACATTTTCCCACTTTGTGAAGTGATCTAATGTATGAGTGTTATGATCTATCGTGATGGCTTTATAAAGTATATTGCGTAGGCAAATAAGTTACAAAAGTGGCACTAAAATGGTACTTTGACAGAAAGAAATAGACTTCTCTCCGTTGATCATAATAAATGTATGAAGGAAATACATTCTTAACAAACAAAACATCAAGTAAACACAACAACTGCTGCAAAAGTAAAACCAAGCACAAAAGTTTATTGTGTAGGTCATCATGGGAAGTCAAGTGTTCGTTGTGCTTCAGCTTAAAACTCAAGTCGTAACATAAGTCAAGTTGTTGTGTCACGTAGGATGCATTATGACAACTGCAGCCGCAAAAATAATAATACAGTCACGATTTCCGTGAAACTCGACGGAGAAAGTTGTGGGAAGCACGTTATTCAATTCCTTTTACGGCACATAAGTAGTCTCCACAGTTCACAAAAACCGATTACCACTCGGGATGCCTACATGATATAACGCTTGTTTAGCTTTTAGTCCACCAACATCATCATCATAAGTATATCGCATGAGTAAAACTTGTGAGAATAGGATTGGAATGTGGTGGATGAATGATTGCTCTACCCGATAACGTTCTTGGAAGAAGTTTCATATAAATAGAGACACGACAAGGTAACATAGCATACAGTCATGTTGTACTTTTCCAACTTATTTCTGTGTTTGCCCACTTAAAAATTCAAGCAATTTTTATCTACTTAACTTTTCTATTGATCCAATTGCAGCCAACCGATAAAATCAGCAAGTTGTTAAAACCACTACAGAAGCCGCTTAACCATGGGTTGAATGCAAAATGTGGTTTATAACTCCTTATCTGTCATTGGTCTTATGAAATAAATATTGTATTTACAATTACAAAGAAATTTTTTCATCCTCCTCCGCAAATTTTCAGACGGGTGAGCAATTAGTATTTTGCGTCACCAGTTTTCTTGGTAGGATAATTTTTTTGTATTAATATTTTGTGTGGGTAGGCTCTCATATTTCCACGTAGAGTTTGTTTTATTTGTCATAATATTTAGTTGGATTAAGGTCATTAAACTCGTAGCTCATGTTCTCCATAATTGATGACTCGGTCTTATTTAAAGTTTGAAGTGAAGGTTCGGCAACAGTTCTCATTCAAGAGTACACTTGGATTCAAGTATATAAATGTGTGTGCACTACTACTGTAATACAACACGAGAGCAAATAATTTATTGCTGCTCCCTCGTATCTCTTCAATCTGTCAAAATACTTGTTTAGAATTGATGGCTCACAATTTGTTAGTTGGATGCATCCCAATTTTACATTGGTATTTTATACGCCAAATAAAACAGAGTAAAGTTATTGGAAAAGTGGAAATAAAACAAACACTTTCGGTCCCATCCACTACCACCATAACAAAATAAATTGTAGATTAAAGCAGACCAGGAGCAGCGGTGAAGGATGAAACTATGCGGTAGATGCATTAGCATTGGTATTTTAGAGGACACGAAAGAGTCATCACTGCCATTCATCTTTGCCATAGAGTTGTCTCTGTCGCTACACATTTCCTTCAGCTTGATAATGAGAGTGGAGCATAATGCACAATGTGCGTACAACGTACGTGGCTGTCCTCCTCGTCGTTGATGACAGTGATCATGTGGTGTGGTGAGCGATACCACCACCACTACTACATTCACTTGCTCAGATGCGTCTCCTTTACTCTGGTTGTCCTTGTTCGTTGTGCGGTCTTGAATGAAGTTATATTATCAACTTTTTGAGAAGAATGAATAACAGTGAGAGAAAGCGAAAGTGAAAATGGTACGGAAGTGATGGTGGCGTTGGTGGAGGGGATGAAGCAGCAGGAAACCAAACGACAATCTTTTTATGACTAGAAAGTTTATACTGCTACAACACATAGAAAAAGACAACTATACTGACAGCCGGTGCGTCACACACACATCACATAATAACAAAAACATTATTTCCATGTTTTCTCAAATAATATGCTGGTGGAACGAAAGGGTGATTTTGGGCTATGCCTCCGAGTACTAATCTCTTTTTTAATGACATTATATGCAACGGTAATGTCATTTTGGAGTGCATTGCTACCCTTGCACAGCCATAAAACAGAGATGAATGCACTAAAAGAGAGAGAAGCTGAACATTTTCTATTGTTCTGTTATGATTATTGTTATCGAAAGAATAGTGAGGCATTGCATTCGCTGCTTTGTCCATTAGCTGCTTCAGCTTGCATAAAGCAATCCCATCATCGTCCTCAAATCTCAATAAAGAAGTGCATTCAAGCTTCGAAAATGAACCGGAAAACCATTGGCTTTCACAGTAATAACAACGCACATAATGGGAGAAAGCAAGGAGAAAAGAGCGCAGTAAGTAGCAGAAGTACATCTACCCGAGGCTTTTAATCATTTTATTAAATTTCTACACATAGAGAGATGTGAAAAAGAGAGAGATGCTTCTGGCACTAGTTCTGCTTCTAGTTAAGGTGCACGTGGTAATGAACGTACCTATATAGGCCTATTTGAGCAATAAGTGTCTATTATAGAAGCATACAGACATACAAGGTTATCATCACGATGATGATGACAAGAAGAGGAGGATTGCTCCAAGTCTTGTGATAATAATCTCATCAGTAACTAAACCAAATGCTTAGCTCCCGCAGCTTTTCTCGAGTAGTTTCACCAACCTCATCTCGACTTATGTATAATATACTCACTTCACTTATTTTCCCTCTCAAACAAGAGAAAGTGTAGCAGAAAACGTAGTGATGTGACAAGTAAAAGAGTACCACACTCTTTTCTGGTATATCTCTGCCTCCAGAAAAGAAAGTGTACACACAACACGCACTCTTCCCGCAACTTGATAAAGTTTTATGCGTATGGATGTAGTCTTATAAGAGCAGTGCATTTCTTGTATGCATTTTCAGTATAATATACACGCATATACATATAACCGGGTTGTTTACCATTACTCTGAAGCTCTCACGGTGGTTGGAATAATGAATCCAAGGAAGTAAAAGAAGAGAGAGTATTTGATGACTACGAGTCAGACATTGAAGGAAAAAATGCCACAACCGGTAGTTCATTTCGTTAGTTTTGTTCCTAAGGCTTGTCAACCTTTATCGATTCGTCATCATCATGCGTTCGTCTTTACCCAGAGCAGCTTTCTTCCACAGACGAAGTGGCAGTGTGGTGGTTTTTCTGGAGAAAGCTCTAAACAGACTAAGAGAATATTACGAAGTAAACTTTGTGTACTATCAACTATGCATACTGCTTGTTTTTGCCGTCATCACCCACCACCCACCCCGAATATACTTATTAGATACGCATTTGTTTCCGTGAAAAGTAGCTTAGGATCTCATGAAAAGGGATAATGGCAAATAATGTTCGTACTGCTTCTGCCGCGAACCACATTAACCACCACCACCTTTACTAAAACTACAATGGCTTAGAGAAGTACACATTATATGTAAGTTTCTCGTGTCTAGCATTTTCGGCTCTACAAATTCTCTATATATGAAATGCTCCAGACCTAGCAGCAGCCAAAACCAGAAACCTTCTTTGATGAATGTCATGTAATCTTTCGGGATGTCTCATGTGGCATGCAACTACTATCCCATGCTGACTTTCCAAGTATGCAATGTGCTGCAGGCATAGGCATGTGGGAAAATGTTCGGGACGGGAAATAAATGCGAGTAACACGAAACAACAAGTTTATACAACGAAAATGTCACTTCGTATTGTAATGCACTGTATTTTTACAAGCAATAGTAAAAACGAGTATTTCAATTGCAATGTAGGTATGTATTCAATTTTTTACATATTTCAAGAGGTGTTTGAACTTTCTTTATGGAAGGAAGTGAAACGCATAAAACTATAAATTTAAGAGCCATGAATTATAGACAGTATTAAATGTGAAATACCAGGAAAAAAGCAAAAGAATCACTAGCACAAAACAGCAGTCATGTGTCTAAAATAAGCAACTTTATTGACGGGGACAACAACAAAAGAACGTCAAACATTCATGTGGGCAGCAAGGCAAAACGAAACAGATGGTTAGCCTTCCTTCTGATCCTGTGGCTTTTTCTGGAAGACCATTGTATATTTTTTTGCTATATTGTGTCTTTGTCCTTTCAACAAAGGAATCTACATTGGCATTGACAATAAGTGACTCGGCTTGGGAAAAATAAACACGACGAAAACAATATGGCAACATACATAATGCATTGTGTGAAGTATGCATTACACTAGTGCATTATATTCATTTTCTTAGATGCAATGTATATTACTAAATGAGCAAAGAAATTGTAGACAATCTGTGCAAACAAACAGCACGTATTATAGGTATGCATATTTTAATATTAAAATTTGTTATGTATCTAACGTCCCTTGAGCTTCAGGCGGTGGACTACATAATGCATACTTTTACAATAGACCTGGTATTATAGATAACTTAGATAACATTTAATGGAAAAATATTTATAGACAATAATGCTGGTTTCACAAAAAACTCCAGCACCGTCAAATAACATGCATCCGAGAATGGGTTGGCTTTTGGCTTTGTTTTGTACAGACATGTAGGAGAGGTCGTAAATGCAATGTTACGTGCATTATTTCATTTGGGGTAAACTTGTTACGTATCATCTCACCCATTTCTTTACCTAACAAGCTTTCACCACATTCAACGGCACGAGCTTCCGTAATAAAATTTAATTAGCTGTGCAGGCGAAACACGACACACGCGTTTTCAGAGTAGTAAAACGCGAAAGTTGTGGTAGAAAATATAAAATTTGCGGTGTATATTAGTATAAGTACTTTTACGGAAAAGTGTAAACCCATTTTCATTGGTTTGACTTTTATGACTTTTCACCGTCCTTCCTTTATGATTTTCTTCATATATTTGGCATGATTCACGATTGTTTTTCCTTAATTTAAAATAATTTTATGTTCTCAATGATTATACTCCCCCATGAATAATGTTGTAAAAGTACACATGTCATAGTCATCACAGTGGACATTAGTGTATTTGTACAGAACTGACATAAGCATCAGAATAACAACGCGTCCTTGCCGTTAGTGCTAATGACTTTTGCAAAGAATGGAAGCAGCACGCATACAGGAAAGTACTCACAGAATGAAGAGCGACAGACGAGAAATTCACTCAAGAAATGTTAGGGAATCTCATGATACAGCACTCATGAATTCCTCTCTTTCCATCGTCTCGCATTTTCAAGTCTGCTTTCTCGTTGGTTTTACATTTGGTGGAGAAATGTGTGTGACTACTAATTTAGAATGGATACACTGATACATAATATAGCTCATCCATGCTCATGACTATATTGAATATCTTGAGAAAGTCAAGCGAGAATAATTGAAGACAGATGCTGTGCGCAAGGAAGATGTGAATAGACATTGCTCTTCCTTGTTGAAATGTGATGCGTTCATTATTCCTACGCAGCAGCAAAAGGACAACCACGTGTAAGACAAGTGAGCACACAAGATGTACAAGCTCCTGCGATAAAAAATAAAGTGACTTGGAATCTCTTTCTGCGTTGCCAGAAGAAGAGACAAAGAGAAAGCATGTTACAGACAGCAGTCGTAGACATGCTAAAATTTCACTGAGGTAAAAAAAATCCTGGCGTCATCGCCCTCTCGTTGCCTTAATAGTTTTGTATTCTAATTTAGATGTTAGTGGTGAAATAGCGTGTGAAGTAAAAACTTGTAGTCGTGTTCGAGCTGGCGAAAAATTGAAGTTTTGTAGCACCTTTATTAAGTTAAGCACACAAGACACGTGAGCACACACCCATCAACGTTTCCAAGCTAAAAAGAATTACAGACACACGCTTGCAACCGGATGTTTCTAAAAATTGCATTTAGTGTCTTAAAATGGATTTCTGTGAACAAAAAAGTTTCAACATTTCTCATTCTACTTGAAATGTTGACATGTTCATATTGTTCATGCTGTTACACTCTTGCTCATGCAATTCCAAATACATCCTACCGGAAAACTCATGACATTTTGTAGAAGTTGGTTTAGATCATTGACATGCATGCAGCGGTGATGAATCACTAAATTGTGTGTGAAACTCTGCAATGGAAAAAGACAAGCACGGGTTCTGACTGTATTACGTTACGTTTTTTTGAAAATAAAATATAAACTTAAGATTATACAACACGCTTCCTCGTTTACAATTATTATACCTAAAATCTCATTTTTATTCTACAAGTGGAAGTTAAACGAACTAAACGATAAATTTTATTAGGAGCAATTTAGAATATGAGATTTTCTTCTCTTCACAAAGAGGACAATAACGCTCAGTAGCATTCATGTGAGATATTAAATGAAACTAGCAAAGGCCGACCCAAACTCTACTAGAGGCACATAATATGGCTTATAGCATTATTATAAATTTCATAAAGATTCTCATTTAGACTCAATCTGAACCATCTCATCTGAGCGGTCCAAGATGTAAAAATTTTCCTTTTGTATGAACAAAACGAAGTTTTCTACCTTTCTCCCAAAATAGAATAAAAAGAGTGATGTGTATGCACGCATAAAAACATGAGATTTCTTCCCTTCAACTTATTTTACCTTTGATAACGACAGACAAACTGTCTTTGTGGATTATCGACAGGAGTGGGAAGCACGGTACGGTAGCAAGGCCAGGGCAAAGGAGGCAAGACATGTTGTGGTAAGACAGGTAGTTGCTAGCTCATTCCCGCTCCTACTTCCCATTTCAATTTAAATTCTTTGCAATTTGTATGAACTTTTCACACAACCTCCCAAAATTCGTCTACAATGTCTGAAGAAATTTTCTCCTCTAACCATATTAAACATTATCAGTTTTCCCATTCTGCTACTAGTCTGCCGCACTTTAGTCATGCTTCACTCTAACAGAAAAGACAAGTTATCATCATCGTTTCACATAGACACAAAAGATGTTACAACAAAACTATGAGAGGGAGAAAGAATAAAGAAAAGTGAAAATGCCTTAAGGTTTTTTCCAAAAAATGGAGGACAAAGCGTCGTGAAAGATAAAATTCGTGACAGCTTTACTCTATCAGTGAGTACATACATTACAAAACAGCTGATGTAGCTTCTCAGTATACCTATTTTATGTATCATGCTATTATAAATGAAATTTATACGTTTATTACACTGTATTCAATGTACATTGCATTGGCTATGATAGTGTAAGAAATGCAAATTCATTACGACAGCTTGGCGGATAGTGTAAGAAGAAGATATTGCCGGTAATGTGTCAGACTATTTGCGTTAAGTGGTAGCTGTATGTATAAGCATCTATGCAAAATATGCCTTATGTTATCTATATTGCATACAATTCCGATGCTATGAATTTAATGATAGTAGTGTATCCTTTGAAGAATATATGCGCGTGTAACTTACAATATAACCAGTTTCTGTGATAAAACGTGAAATTATCTTTTTACAAAAAAAAATACTTTTTAATATGTACGCACAAATTCCATAGATTCCGGTAATGACGCTTGTAAAAAAAAATTATAACACGCACAGCTATACGCAATCATATCTGGGTGCATATTATGTGTATGAAAATGTACATGTGGCGTTTATTATATTACTTGCAGACCCCATTCTAAATATTGATTTTCTCTGTGGCTCACATCATCCCAGTTGGCTCCAAGCCTTTTATATTGATTGCATGAAAATTTTCATTTGGCGACTCAATTGCGGAATTCAGCCAAAGCTGCGACTATGAGATACATTTATGTACCTATATTCTATTTATGCTCTCCCCTTCTACATAGATTTTGCTTTTCATCAGCTTAAGTTACTTTATTCCATGAAGAAAAGATGATGACGATGCTGCTGCCGGGGCGAGAATGACAATAATGAAGAAAAGTACAATATTTCGAAATATTATACACTCTTAAGAGGAAGTTGGCAAATACTCTCGCCATTGCATATGGCTTAAAGTAATTTATTCACTGCAGTGCTGGGATTTGGAAATGAAAAAGTTTAGTACTCTATTTCCTTTGCGTTTTATCTAGTTCCAGATGAAATGTTCTTGGAAGTGTGTATGTTCTTTCTGATACAATATACAATAGGTAATAACACATCCGCGTTTAAATAGAAAAACATTATAATCCCAAGGAAAATATACACAGTTGTAAGAAAACCATATTTTGCATTAACTACAGGCGAGCAAGCTGTCGTCGTCATTCGTCACACATCCTTTTCTCCTTATAGCAAATTTCCAAATTTCATTGTAAAGTTGGTTTCTTTTCATAAGAAATGCACACATTAATACCTTCACAACGAAAGCAGCTTCATACGGGTATGAAGAACGAGTGTAAATTTGTACAAATAAAGGTCTATATTATGGATATATATATGCATGTGTACCTATACATGTGCTTTCTCTTTGCATGTTCACTTTTACAAAAATGACTGTAGTCTATCTTTCTATCTCTCCTGGTAAGTTTTTAGAATAATGGTTTTCTTTAGAATTTCAGCCATATCTCTCTCCTGTGAGCAGACGTTGGCAGGAGTGAAAAACTTGTTTTTGTTTGCCAACTATGCAAGTAAATTGTAACCAAAAGCTTTGCGCCTTTCTTCCAGCTATGTCTTTTACTCTCCCGTACACCATAACCAAGTGTAAACTCCCTTTTTGCGAGCACACACTCACCGCTGCCGCTGTTGAGAAAGAGGAAGAAGAGAAAAGTTTCAGATGATGAATATTTACTTTCTAACAGCAGTAAATTACTTTCAAGACTTTCTGCAGCAGTGAAAGAGTGAAATCATGCATGTGCCTATATATAAATGTTACGTAACGCTTTAAAAGATTATAAAATGTATTATAAAGACAACCCATATGAGAATGTGGTGGAAGTAAAATTTCAAACGCTAATAACTTTTGCACTTTCTCTCGCCATAATACAGGCAGGACTTTTAAGAGGGGCAATACATTTACTTACCGTTAAAATTCAAGAATGAAAGTAGTTATAAAAGGGAAAGTATTTCCCACACTGGATATACAGCGTTTAGTGAAAAGGAAGCATAAGGTGTCTTGTCCTGATGGTGAAAATGACTTCCTCATTCTTACACAAGATCCTTAATAAGAATGTGTACATGTAGTCGCAGTAAACCAGCAGCAATGTGGTTATAAAATGGGAGAAAATGGAAGTGGCGGTGCTTAGAAAGACGCGACTTCAAAATGTATCTCATGATATCCTAGCAATCGAGTATTTACTACAACACGTGGAGAAGATGGAAATTGTTAATTTTTACGAGCTTTCTCTCCCACCCACTATATATATCTGTATATAATTATTTACGAGTTGCAAGCAAAGAGAAATAGAGATCGTAAACTCATGCGAAGTAGCACTATAATTAGTTTAAATCAATGCTGTGTAGCAGTAACTATTATTTCCGCTACTGTCCTAGTCCAACAATCATCCAAGCAAGCAAGTCAACGATTATAGCTTATGCAGTAGATATTTTACTGAGAATTGTGTGTCCTCAGCTCGTCGTAACGCAGTGTATGCGAAAGTAATAATATTGTAATTATCTGATACGTTTTTCAAATATTGTGTAAAAGTAATAACTAACTCATGTATAAAATATAGCGACGGAGAAAGTAAATAAGCCAAGTAAATATTAGCTGTTTGAGGAAAAGTTTATTGGAGCTTGTATACACACGCTTATAGCTTCCATCCTTTTGTCGTGGTATTCTCCTATGAAACGAGGGAAATGTACATACATTATAATGTTGATATGAGATGAAATTTATGCACATCATTCCCGAGAGCTATACACAAAGACACGATATGGCGAATGAATATATATTCATATTTGCAAACACAAACAACATGTGCATTTCTCTTTTTATAGTAGTGGAAGCAAGGCAATGAGCATGTTGTAATAAATTTTCACCGAGAAACCAGAACTATAATCACGGCTCTTCAGTAAGTCGGCAAGCAATCTGGAGAAAACCCATTCTTTTCATTTTCATGAGACTTTAAGGGCTCCGCTATAAACATTTTTCCTTTTCCCTTTGATGCTGCTATTGCGCTCTCATTTGTGCTTATTAAAAATCTACTGCAAATATCCTATGAACTTTTCCTTTTATTTTCCTATTTTCGTACGCAATTTTAACATGTTGAATACCACCATTCTTTTTTGTGTTGTGGGTCTATTCTCCTCCAGCGTTTAGTCATTTTCCATTGCTTTCTTCCACATTCTCTTCCAAAAATATGGGCAAGTGGCCCCTGCTGGGGATGAACATGAAGTATTATGTTGTATTTTCTAAATATGTTGCTCCAACTTTAATATTGTAAAAGCACAACTAAACCAATGTTTTTTCCAGAATAATATGCCTACACACGACGCACTTATTTGCTGGTTGAATAAATTGGGAAATTAACATTATTGTACATTTTACTTTTATACGCCAAAATGTAGGATTTTATAGGTCATATATGTACGAGCCACCAGTTTTTGCATTCTTTTTGTGGCTGTTTCATGAAAATTTCTCTGAGAAACCAACAACTGCCAAGCTGGTATATTTCCAAGAAAATAACTCTATTATTATCATGGAGCTCTCATTGCCAACAGAGGACTAGACTCAACATTATACGCGTAGCTCATTTGTTTATAATTAATGCAAACACAAAAAAAAAATCTTTCAAAATATGGGTTCGAATAGAACTCAACAGAAAAAAATCAAAGGGTAAAGAAAACTGCCTGTCGCCTTTTCCTCTTTTTTCCATACAGTGCACATGCAATTAGGACTAATAATACGAAAAGTATAGCATGGTAGAAGGCATCAACTGGTTTTGGTTTCTCTTTTGGCAAAGTAGTAGACATTCCATAATCAATTCAGTGAAAGAATTGCTCGAAAAGAGAGTGGAGCAAAGACTTCTTTCTTCACGCCATCCACATAAATCTGTGCATAGTGTGGACATGGTATGTGATGTGACTCGTTTCTAAGTGTGCTAACTAATAAACCTTGATCACGTTACAAACTTGTCCTGCTGGAGGATAGAAAGGAAGTTCTAGTGTGCTAGCACAAACATTACATGGACGACATGGGAAGAGGGAAAAGAGGTTCCCTTTCCCCTCCGTGAGCTGCCTCAATGACACTTTTAATTTGGGTTAAGCATCACTCATACCTCACGCAAAATTGAGAGTAGTAGTACCATGCCATTCTACACACCACCAGTAGCACTCCTCTACCTACCACTCTGTGCTACATCCGGATAAAACCTACTTGAAAGTGAAAGTATCCATCTACAGTGCACAATGGTTACTTTTGTGAAAGTGCAAAGACGTATGTATGTATAACGATGAGGTTATTAACCACACCTTTCCTTGTACAGTAGTATATTGTTGATGATCGTTGGTATCTTGTTGAAATGTTAGAGAGAAGTTCGAAGTGTATTTTTGGGAAGAAAAGTGGGAGACGGAGAATAAAAGTTAAATCAAAAGAGTAGGCTCACTACTTTTCCTGGGAAAGAAGAAATAAGTAGATGGAGAAAGAATCTCAGATATTTCCCATATCTAGCGTTATTTTTTCCATTATTGGAGTCTCTGGCGTTGCCAGCACATCATCTGACAGGTTTCATTTTCACCTGTTCAAGAAAATGCCAGAGTCCTTAATCGGGTGCCAATTTCTCTCCGAAACTTTCTAACCCAAAAAGGCAGTCTTGTTGGTGAAATTCATTAACTGCACTGAAGGACCTACTACACGTTTCCATTCCACTTTTTTCTGGATGGTGCTCTTTTGATGAAAAGTTATATAACTGATTTCGATACCAACTGTATAATGTGCTACGCTACGCTACTAATGAAGCTCCTGTATAATAATATTTGAACTAAAATCATACCACATTCGACATTCCATGTTCTGAACAAAACAAAACTTCATTATGACAGCATCGTTTATTTTGTTGCTGTGTGAAGAGGTCACAAAAATGGAAATGGCTTTTTTCTATCTTTGAGAAGACGCTTACCATCTTGTAAAATCCTTGTGCCGAGAGTAGGTAGTGAAATAAAAAATGATGGTCTCATTACAAACAGCATTCAATAGAATCATGATGATGTTGTTGTCCCCAGTTAATTTTCTCTGCTCATTTATATGTTGACTGAACATCTCAACTACTACTATCATCATCGTTCAGAGCAATATGTAGGCCTTAGCCGAGGGGTTTCGCCTCTCCCACTCTCATTCAATTTTGTGTATTGCAATTTGCAATACGCTGTAATAAATGAATATGTAATGTACACTGGCTTTATTATAGCAACCCAAGAAGATCCCATATCTAGTACTACAATTGGAATGAGCACATGAACATATGATTTTACTGCGAATAAAAACATTGAACTAATAAAATATATAATGTGTTGTGTCTGCAAATACACAATGCATGAAATGGAAAAGAAAGAAGAAAAAAAACGCATCAGCGGCATACATTTTTCTTTTCCGTCGAAAAGTATTATGTGCTGAATACTGTTTTTTTCTTCTTCCTCAAGAAAATGACTAGTCGCCCTAGTATAATGGTGCTAATAGCATAGCGTCTGAGAAAAAAGGGGAAACGACAGGAACTGAAACAGCAGGAACGTCGACGACGGTTAGAATGGAAATAAAGTAGGTGCAATTAGGCCATCTTACAAACGACAAAAACGGGCTAGTTAGAAAGGGAGAAAGAAAGCATTTCGTTTTTATATGTTAGAAAAATGTAGCTATATAAATATAAATGCTGATGACCATGCTCTAAGCCTAAGGGAAAATGTCTTGTATTGCCTTTCTTTATTATATTTTCTCTGCTTCATATAGTAGTCACTCCGCTTCCATTTTTATCCTTCACTAATGGACCAATCCGACAGATTCCATGCACATCAACCTCCCAACAAATTTTGCTCGCCTTGGTGCAAAAAGAATATGTGAAAGGCGCTTTTAGTGCGAATTGGTATGTAGCTGAATGAGACTTTGAAGAAAAATAGTAAAACTGTTTTCGAGCAGAGTGAGTGGCGGAAGAATAAGAGACGCTCATATAAATGTTAAAGGATGTACACATTGGATATACGTGTCCCTTCCTTCTGATCCTATTCTATCCGTACAGCGAAATGCATTTGCAAAAGCATACACATCCAGTGACATTTTAAGGCATCCTTATATTTTTTGACATGACTTAGCGGATATGGGAAATAACCGAAGCAGCAGGAGTAGAAAGCAGTTTAAGAAACATCATCATCGTCATAAGGAGTTGGGGAAAAAGTCGATGATCTTCTTCACTTTTTTTGACTACCCTTTTTTCAGTTCTGTTGCACATACACATACTATGTACGTCTTGCCATGTGTGGGTAGGATGTATGTGGTCGTGGTCTCCGTTCTCCTTGTAACCCACTGATCCGCTGAGGAAGCTGTATACTTTGTACTTTGCTATGTGTGGTGTTGGAGCGGAGTTAAGTTGGAGAAGAAAAAACATTGAGTGTTTGTATGAGGTCGTGACTTGACTACTTCAAAGAATAAAAAAGCGAGCCGACTGTGAATATTATTTTTATGCAAGTACATAAATGCAGAATTTTTCCGTATAAGAAGTTTGTAGTTTGTACGGCTGATGCACTTAGGTTAGAGTTTCATTCAATTCCATTATAAGCGTATCTTTTTTCTTTAGAGAAGCTTTTTACTACGCTTTTCAGAAAACTTGTAGAGATACTTTTTTTGCCATTGCAGCTGTAAAAATGGAGCAGCGCTGGTGGCTGTTGTTGTAACAAAATCATTTGGCTAAAGGGCATGCTATAAAGTATACAGCACGAAATGGCACAACTTTTTTTTACTGGAATAAAGTTTAAAGGAATCCTGCGTTAGTCGAGACAATTTGAGCAACTCTTATTTTTCCAAGAAACATCACATGACGTCCGAAATAAATGATGGCGATGGGGTTTGTAATGCCTGTGTAGTCTCATTTTTTGTAATGCAATATAAACATGATTAAATTATTATGTACAATGTAGTTCGTCTGCTGTATGCAATAGCATAATTAGTATGCTCTGATGAGTCGACACCACTTACCACTTCTGAGAAGTGCATTTGCTGCTCTTTCAAACCAGACAAGAGAGCTTCATTGTACGCCCACTGTGGAATAAAATGGCTTACTTCAATAGACCCGATTGCTCGATGCAAGCTCTATTTTATCACTAGGTTGGCCAGAGGTTAAAGTACTGCTAAAAGTGCTTTGATAAAATAAAAACATTTATTTTTGTTGAAAAAAGCAACACGACTGGTACAAGAGACAGATGGAATTTATCAGCGAAAAGAGCAATTCAATGTACTGTGGTATTGATTTAGCGGACACGTTGTTTGAACCGAATTTTCGCCCTGCTGCACAATCACCACTAGCAGCACATCGCACTCTTTTCACGTAATATGTTCATGTGCCGTAATTATATAAAGAAAGTGTGTGAAGGTTGAAGTAGCATGTAGCATGAATAAAATATAAGGCCATTTCGCTTTCTTTGTCCCTTGTTAACAATAAAGGGAAACCAGTTGCACCTCACCACCTCACACATAAAGCACAGTATTGGATCTTTTTGCCAATCTATCGCGAATCATACATAACTATTAGCGAATTTATAGCAGAACCATTGGAAAATATGGAGCCGATTTCTCTGGAATCGACTCAAGTTGGATCGTTTTGTGTGGCAAGGTACCTCCAATCTTATCAACTGCTGAAATCTTCTCAACTCTCAACTCTTTATGTTACTACAACTTTCTCTCTCCCTATGTCCCTTTCAGTTCTACCTCGTGCGTCATTTAACTTCGTACCAAATGCTCTCACGAAAAGCCGATTTAAATTTTAATATGTATTTATTTTGTCAGGGGATATCTTCTAAACAAGATATTTAAGTTAATGCATTCTCGTCTTATTAGCAGAAAAAATTCGTATAGCAAAATACCCTTTAAACGGCTCGTTTCACTTGATATTTTTCTTTTAAAAAACTAGACACAGAATTAAAATGGTCCACAATGGGACACTGTACCTGTGAGTTTCTCTTTAATCCTCCACCTGTCCAATAAATCTCACCGAAAGCTTTTTAGCTCAAGTTATCAAGAAGTTCTAGTGAGAAGAGGTACGGGCTCATAGGCGCATTCATGTCGTTTAAAACTTTTTGCACATACACTCCAGCAAATACTTTTTAGCACCTTTTACTACAGAGCTATAAACGCTTCGCCTTAAATCATAAAAATTTGAAAAATTTTCAGTCTCAAAAAGGCGAGATGAAAAGAAGACTTCCATGAATTATATTACCCCTAACTAACCTAATTGAAGAAAGTTGCAAAATGTTTCAAAGTTTTATCACTTCTTGTTTCGCAGCACATGCACTCGTAAACGTCTATATGTATGGATAATGGCTTAATTAATTTACCTACTAACATTATGCTTTGCTCCACTTTGATTATTAAAAGAAATTACCATATAAGCCACGCTAATGTAGAAAGGCAATAATCCATAAAACCCATGATGATGATAACATTCATCCTTCCTATTTCTCAATCAAAAGGAAATGGTCATGGCCCATCAGCCTCAAAATAATGGTTAGTATACCGTAATATGAAACGCAAAGAAACGATAGAGGAGAATGAGTAGCTATCATCATCGGAAGTATGTAGCTAGAGTGTTTGCCCATCCGGTAATCTATTCCATATCACTAACATATATGGACACGCAGTAGCAGTAGAACGTTGAGTTATCCGTTACACCATCGAGGTCGCAACCGGATTATAATATGTAGAACCGCCGTTTGCCAAAAAATGTGTTCCTGGTTATGACACAATCTTTGTATGATCAACACCACCACCAACACTACCGTAAGTCATAAACGAAGGGAACTTTCTCTTCTTACGATATCGCAAACCTCATGTTAGCTCAATATGAGAAATATATTATCCTTGTACATCTTTTGCATCCTTCCCTCGAAGGAATCCATTAAAATACCAAATAAGTTTATATTACGAGATCCATACGTTTCAGTTAAAGTACATAAAAAGCAAGAAAATATATTGCATTATCACAAACAAGTGAGCACACAAAAGGCTCAAGAATGTGCGATATGACAGGCTCTAAGAGAATGATCGTGTTCTTGCTGTTCGTAATTCAATCCTATCCTCCTTGGGTTGAAATAGCAGGAGTAAAAAAAATAACGGGCACTCCACTTCATACCATGACATGCTCTCCCATCTTCGCAGAGACTATACAATGTATTCATATTATAATTTTCTGTACAGAGTTTCTTAAGAGAGACTGTTGTAATGTAAGTGGTTCTACTTTTGAATGGGAAGCGCTTCCGTCGTCGTCGTCGTCTTTTCAAGTTGTTTTGCGATCCCTCTCCGCCTTTATAGCCTTTGGCCTTTTATTCTCCAGCACATCGGTGTCAAGTTTAACATTGGCAAAGTGTTACGTACGAATTCAACAACCGTCGACTTTCTCCTCTTATAATAAATACATTCCTGCTTTCTCTTAGACCATTCATGAGTGTATTCGTTGTCCTCCTTCCTTTCTTGCTCTCTCGCAGTCATACACCACTTTTTAGTTAAGGAAAGCCAACATCAATGTTTTCATTCCATTCAAATCTCTCAACCTTGTTTTGAGTATAGGTATTACTACATGATATGATGCATCACTTTAATTCGCATGAGTACCTATAAGGTCACGCAAAACTGGGTAAACTAACAAGAAGTATCAGTTCCTCAACTTTTCTAATATCGTCTCCAAAATAAAAGCAAAGCACTTTGTTCATGAAACCAATTCTCGTTCCTCCCAACCGAAACTGGATACGTGTGAGAGTGAAAGAGCAAATGCATATCGTATGAGTAAAAAACAAGCCAATGCAATATCTTTTTGCGTGTTTTCACTAAATATGTACGTACTTCAATTTTCTTCTGATGTATATTGCATTTCGTGTTATATATGTTTATTGCCTGAAGAGGAAGTCTGGTGTGATAGTTGGAAGGTACACACTCACTGAGCATGTTCTATGCATGAATACTGAATACATTGTTCTTCAAAATAATAATAATAATAATAAAATCTAGTGTGTACGTCGCTCTTTGGATAAAGAAAGTTAACAAAGGCCATAACACTGGTCTATCGGTCGTTCGGTGAAAGTGCTTGACTGGTTGGTTTCTATTACAAACTACCACCACCTCTACATTATTATTACCGTGTAGGCAAACACTACAGACACTTGTAACAAGTCTGTATGTAACAACAATATGTTGGGACAGGAGAGCAGAGATATGGAAGGGCATAATTTGAAAGGTAAGATGGCCAACCGTGTTTTGTTGCACGTATCCAACATAAATCTCTTTAATTGTACGGCACAAAGGCTGTTTCACTACTGAAATTTTCCTCCTCCGGTTTCTCCAGGGCATCTACTACGGTGTAAGGAGAAGAAAAGAAAATGGGAGTGTGCGAATAAGGAATGAGTTAGAGCGAAAGAAATAAAGAAGGCAAAAGAATTTCGTGTTGCATATTATAACACAAGGGCCAAGAAATACGAGATGCATTGTGTGTATATTCAAGTACATACATCCTTCATTGTACTTTCCAGACGATATTATGGCTGATGGTGATGATGATAATGATGATATGGGTATGTTGGTACGCGTAGTGCAAACGTGAGTATCTTTAACCTTGTTCTGTGCACACTGTAGTTGTAACAATCCAGTTTGAGAACCTTTTGGAGAGGGCGTGAGAGTAGACAAAACCGTAAGGTGTATAAGGGAGGCTTATCTATAGTTAAGAATTTCGTTAATATATGACACAGGAAGTGAGTTGTATTAGAAACGGTGTGTGTTTAAGTACACATGGCACTTTAAAAAGGAATAATAAAAGAATAACTTAGGAAAAGAGTTTGGTCAGGACATTTTTGCTCTACAAGCAACAGCCAGCCAAGCCATAGGCGAGTGCACATCGTGAATAGTAACCAGTGTGAGAAGTACTTCACGGTAATTCTTCCGTTCTTTTAGTTTAATAGAGCATATATTTACACAGTACCTATGATGAAGCAGAAGCTCACTTGTACTTATATATTGCACTATTTTTAGTGATGATGATGATGCATGCTAAGAACGTGGAGAAGGCGGAATCCTTAATCTCTTCTGTTATTTTCTCTTCCAAAATTATTTACCTATGCAAAGAGGAATGCCTTTATGGACGAAGTGACAAGAATGTAGAATGTGTAGAGAAGTGAGATTAGTTGTTAGCTATTAGGCCAGATCAGCAAATTGTAATAGTACCTACACACTCGCAGAAACTTTCTCCTGTTCACTCGTGCTTGAACTGTGAAGATACAACTGACAATAAAGTAATAATAAAGGGCAGCGGGCAACATTAGCGAAAGAAGGAAAGCCCGACCTTGTTCCTCTTCTTCTCCTCCTCCCTCCCAATTCATATACAATTAATTCACAATGAGCGCTCCCTTCTTTTGTCTTTCTTTTCTTGACAAAAGGGATAAAGTTGTCTGCATCTTGTTTGATTTCACTCTTATGGAGTTTGTATGTGGGTGAGATGGAAAATGTTTTGTAATCCCTGTTGTCTACTGTCCTGTGTGTAGAGTGTCGAATAAAGAAACCGACCTTTCTCTTAGCAAATGTATTGTTCCATTAAATTATGTTTGTAAACTAAAAGCATCAACGTAGTCGTCATCCTCATCATGATTTGCAGATAAAAATGGTTAGTTTTCTTCAGTTTATCTTCTTTTTGCAATGTTTTATGTGTAATGTATTTATTCGCCCAAGTATACATACGCCAGAGTAAGCATTCACATTAAGTTTAACGTGCTTCTTCTACTGGAACATGGAGCTCCTCATTCCGTCGTCGTTTCTATCATCTGTCTCTAGTTTTAGAATTTCTCGCCTGCGAGTTCAGTTTGGTAATTCAGTAAGTATATATTTATGACGGTCATAATATGCGAGTTGTTTCAAGCCATTATCTCTTATTCTGCTAGCTGTGTCTATAGAGTGCACCGCATTGCATAAGCCAAGTCCGCAATGTAAGCGGTTACTTCGACATGGAATAGTTGTTGCATTAGAGTATGTACTTTAATTTCTGGGTCGGTGGAGGAAATCCTAAACTTTCAAGATTGTATGAAGATGCTAAATTTTCTTACTTTCAACCATATAATTGGGACGAAAATAACTAGACAGTTTTATAACGATGTACAGTAATCATCCGAAAAGGGATGAGTCTGTGCGGTGATGGAGTAAAAGAACAAGTTGCAAAAAAAACTCGCTCTGCTTTTATTCTCATAAGCATTTCCTCCCTCGCCTCGGCATAAACGATGAAATGTAGCAAGTGATACACTCACATTCATATCTTTTTCATGTAGCCTTTGCCGCACTTTTTTTCCACAAAGAGATCAAATTTTATTGCGTGTAAGTGGATACCACTTTAAAATAAAAATACCTAGAAAGCCCGCTAAGTAGAAACGGATAAGACTTATGTATCTACATCAAATGTGTATAGTATATAACATTGAGAAAAATTGTAGAAAAGTCAAATAACAGACAATATGAACCAGTTTTAGAAAATTGCATCCGTTCAAGTTTGGCTTTCTTACACTGCTGTAATTTCTTATTATGTGTATATATAGTAGCAACTGTCATTTCGTTCTGGCGAGCAGATAACTTTTCTCCTTCTTGCTTTTTCTAATGGTGAGCTACATTCTCCATCTAAATCGCCAGTGCTAGTGATTTCTACAAAAGTCATGTGGACGAAGGGGGTAATGCACTGTACTTATTTGCAGCAGTGTAAGTCCCCATAATGTTTATGTAGCAAGAGCAAATGTGTAGCAAAGCCACACTTGAGAATCTTGAGATGAGAGATTTCAGTCTCACTCAACTTTACTCTAGAAGTACACTTTCCACTATTGGCTTACCGTCAAAAGATTTTCCTTCATTCAACTCTTCTCCCCCTTTCGTTGCAATTTTCTCGTTTTACAAAAGGAGAAAACAGAGTGGGGATGAGCAGAAGAGTGATATAGAGTCTACGAAAGGTTTGAAAAGGATGATGAGCAAATGGACTGACGTTAATTTTACTGCAGAGCGATAGTCATCAACATTTATTGAGAGCTTGTACCATAACACTGTGTGTGTGTATATAGCTACTACTTCTTCCACAAAAGGAAAATGGAAAGGAGGAGGGAAATTCGGTTGTGACAACATTATTTCAGTTTGGTTGGTCGACTGTTTGGTTTCCTTGAGACGAGCCAAGTCCTTGAGTCATAATATATTTCTACGTGCTTCTATTACAGAAGACCCTTTAAAAGCAATACTAAATGAATAGCAATGGGAGCGGGTGGCAAGTTTTTTGGCAGGGAATGGTAATCAACATTGCTATTATTATTATCATTATTAGAGAAGGCTTCACCTTGACATTGAAACAGCAACAAAAAATGGCTGCAATTTAATGGATGAAAGAGCTTACTTTTAGTTTGCTACAATATAGTGGAAATATCTTTGGGGATGCATAACATGCATGTTAAATTATTCTCTTAAAGGGTATAACTCATATTGCTATATTGTAATCCTTTTCCCAATCCTCTCATTAGTTTCTTTATGGTCCTTTCCATGTGATGGAGTGATAACAGTTTTGCAGACAAGGTGGAAACGTTAAAATAAACCAAGTGTGCTTTAAAGTAAAGTACAAATTTTCGGTGGTAACCCTACAGTGAAGTGAGGAGTAGTAGTGCATTCAGCATCTCTATCTTTAATAACGAGGTGTTTTCCCCTCTTCCGTATTCACGGACACCATCCCTAACCAGGAAAAGTTTTGAGTTAGTGAGGGAAAAGGAGATTCTTTGGTTGAATACTGGGCTCTTTCATTCATGCACTACACAGGAAAAAGTTTTTTATAATGCTTACCTATTATACCTATTTAGATAATTAATACTCGTAAAACGTCTGTCGACTTGTACAGTTTTAGCAGTTTCCACACGGAAAAACTTTCTTTGAATTTTTGATGGAGAGATAAGACATTGCCACTAGACTACCAAATCATCCTAATTTCTGATGAAATATAGTGTAGAGTATCCTCTTTCCCCCCATTTACTATACTTTAGTGGTTAATATGAGCTTTGGAATCTATATATTATACTTTATGGATAAAAAGCACTTTAGAAACTGAACTAGAAAATAACAACGGCTCATAGTGGTACATTGCGGGTAGCATGTGTTGCTTATTACGCTTCCAAGGAATGAATAAAGTATCTAAGCTTCTAAATGCTTTTTACTGTGAAAAATAATGAAATCATCTAAAATTGAGGATGAAAGTTTATAGGGTAAGAAAATTCATGAATGAACTGATTTTTTCCTCTCTCAACGTCTAATAAAATTCCGACTCATCAACATCATCGCCTCCCACAACTTTTGATCATTCAAGTGGCAAATGCGTCATTTCCTTAAAGAATAGAAATGGAGAGAATGGAGCACGAAAAATAGGCTTCCTCCACATAAAAACTTCATATACCGATTATAAATGTTCACGACAAGATGACAAGATCATACAATCACGCATAGATATAAAATGTGGATGAATTCATGCATAAATTTATTTTGTATGAATGTATAAATGCTACTTACTACCATTCAACCATATTCTTTACATTACTGTATGTCTCCAAGTGCAGTGCTTCATGTAATCCACATGTCTCAAGTAGCTTTCTTTTGAAAGAAATCTCCATTTTCCCATGTACTGCCATAACTGCTATAATTTCATACTTCTTTTTTTCACTTTGCTTACACTTCTTGAAGATTGAGCAAGTAATTTAGTGAAACGTTTGTGTATGTGCTCTGTGGGTAATGTGCTTTCTAAGGTAATGCGAAATTCATAACAGCAGCAGCATGCAGCATCTGTAATATCATACTGCTTACCTTTATGAGTGCTGTTCAGGTAAAGGAGAAATGTGTGTGTAGGAATAGAGAAATGGGGAAAAATACAAAATTTTTGTATGCTGTGTTGTGTAAGGAATGAACCAGCTGGAAAGAAATATGCCTCCTTTCTTTCGAGACTACGCATATTATTAATAATAGCGCATAGAATTTTTTCTTTCTTTCTTTCTTTCTTTACTCACCATATTGGTCGTGAATAACTAGAGCTTAGAAAGAAAAATAGATCTCTTGCCATCATCACACAACTCCCACTACACTTTATACACTCTCAAAAAAGCATGCTTGATCGCACTTTTAAGTTATCTTTATGCTTATACGCACTAGCACAAGAGTGCGAGAAAAAAGGCAAGCACATCATCGTCATCAAATCCAAAACCAGTTGTACGAGTGAGTCAAGTGATGTATAAAAACAGGATGGTAGAGAAAGAAGACTTGTGAGTGTAGCAGTAGTAGTGGTGTTGTGTTCCTTAATGTGCATAATATACCATTGCCCTTTTCCTTTCACATTTCAAAAACTTCCTGTAACGACAGTTTCCCTTAAGGGACGCACGCATAATATTCATACATGAATGAGGCAGTCAACTCAGCTCACTACTCACTTAAATTCAATACAGTTGAACAACCCAGTGGTATAGAAAATAGAACATGAACGTGGCATAAAGGTGACCCAGCTATGCACAGTGAAAAACAGCGAGGAAGAAAATGTGTGAGCTGAAGTGAACCTTTTTTCTGTCTCATGATGCGTAAGTTACGTTTTATCACTTTGAAATACTCCACTTTTCTACCACTTCTCTTCACTCCAAGAGCTCTAAAAGAGACGGGAAATGTATCTCCATAACTTTTATTTATGTATAAAATGTACACCATGTAAGCACTCATGCTGTTTTTGTTGTTGTATTTTATTTGTCGAGTTTCTGCTTTGCTTGTAGCTTTTTTCTAGAGAAGTTAAAAGTACCTTGCCTTCCACATCCACTATATTAAGTTTCTTGTTGGCGATCATAGCTATACATGAATGAACATATTTTTGGATGATGGTAATGCTGATGTTATACTGCATTTTTTCTGGTTCAACCTTACCACTACACAATATCATTATGATTGGAACTTATGAATATGCTGGTGAAAGCAGTTCAAAATGTGTTTCATACTTCCTCCTGTTGTTACGACCAACTTTTACGAACGGTCGTTTTAACGAAAAATGCATGCATTAAGTTGTGCATACTCAAGCGTTAGGGAGTTTTTTTCACTACCGGAAATCTCAGAAAACCGTTTTGAAGTGGAAAATAGTGTTAATGCAACTATACTTGGGTATATGCTATCAAATTTATGATAAAAAGGTTTATCATATGCAACGCAGTAGTGCAACCAGTGTTGAACTAGCTTTCCTTCTTTCGTGGTTTCTTCCTCTATGATGTGGTGGTGGTGATGGGGGCCATGATGATGATGAAGATGGGTTTTTACGGGATAACTACTTTGGTTAAAAAGGTCCCCTGCACACTATATCAAACACGTGCATATCCAAGATTCTCTAGAAAGAGAAATATCAAGTGGAGGAAAATGCAGTTTTTATTCCCCCAGTGCATCATACTTTATGAATTACATGCACTTAAGCTCACGATGATGCTGACCATGTTTCTCAATTTCCCTTTGTTGATAGCTTTTTTCCTCTCCATACGCTTCACTTGCATGTTAGTCTGATAATGGTGGTAGAGCTACATCATGCAGTACCAGAGGAAGAGAAAATGAATGAGAATGGGATAGCTATTGTGGTTGCTTTTCTCAAGATGTGAGAGAAAAAATCTTAAAATATGATTATGACGTGTATTATCACAATGATGGCCTACGAGGGGCTGCAAAATATATCACTGTCAAATGTAATATAAACATAAATGTATTATACACTTGCTTAAGAAGTAGCATAATATGTAATGTTGCTCATTTATTAAATAGACTAGGAGAAAAGGTTATCTACGTGCTGAAAAGTAGACATATTTATCATAAACTTTTGTACGCTTTCACTTTTACTCCGCATACAAATGTAAATGAATTTTAGTGAAACTTTAAGTCTACAAAATGATTACCACTTCGTATTTGCACGTGAGTTGTTACATGTATTTGAGAAGCAACCAAAATGGAGGAACAAATGTTGGATTTGAAACCAATGAAAAGGATTAGCAAATGCATATGTGCTACTAATGAATAAACTACATCCGGCATAATTAGCCTTTTAGTATAGTCTCGAGTCTTTGCGTATCAGCTTAGGTTGTTTCACATCTGTCAGATTAATGAGAGCTCATTTTTCATAATGAACTTGGATCGAGTAACGACCTTTCATTATTATGGAGCATTATTAATTTTCGTCTAATACAAATAGCATGTTACATTTTCGTATGAACTATGAATATCATAATCCTCTTTACCTAAAAGCTCACTCATTAATCTTTAATTTAATGATAAAAATGATCAGATAGAATATGTATGATCTTCTATCATCTTTCCAATTCATACAACATAATGCAGAATAAACAACACCGGTATAAGAATAGATTCCTCCCAGAGCTAATGTGTGTAAAATAATCTACTGTTGTTGTGTATCCTGTTTTAGGGTGGTATTTACCTATGATATTGTAAATAAACGTGTGCGCTTTGTCATTCTGCTGAAGAATAGAGCTCAGGGCGAGGAAATGGGTTCTATGTTACTGGAAGCACTGTGACTGCATGAGATGATGAAATGTGCCTGTGTGCCCTGTGCCAAGAGAGATAATCATCATCTGAATATGACTAAATTCAAAGGAGCGTGTAATCTGATCCGTTCAGACTGAAATGTAGACGGATCGTATTATTGTAATAAAATTCGTTTTGTCATAAAAACGGCCCCATGTCCTATAATAAGATTGTATTTGTATTCATGCTTCACTACATTCGACTACCTATGATAAACTGGAATGTTTGATTATACCTTGTTATAGTTCTTTCAAAGTAGGTACATGTTACACCAATATTTAAATGATATATCAGAAAATTTTAAGAGACTATCCTACGTCATACTTTTCTCAGGAACAAAAAACTGGATTCATCCTGTTACCATAAAATACTAAAGCTCTTTCCCGAAATAACAAAAATGAATTGAACTTTTCGCTAACACAAGACGGGTAAAGCATAAACACCCGTGTCAAATTTCCGTATTGAGCCACCATCGATAAAAAAAGTGTATCCATCTGTAGTTCTCTAATATCTGCAACATGCATTGCTGTATGGTGGTGGTGACAAGCCTTTTATTTGACTAACACCAAAACCTAGCTTTCATATAGAGAAAATCTCGGGACAATATTCTGTGTCCGTAGATGAAAAGTGTGTTGAGATGATGGTTACGTAATAAAAATACAAAATATTATTAACGTCAGCAACACCACAGGCTCGGCAAAGGCAAGCATAATAATATGTATGCGCAATAAAAGAATAAAGTAACAAGGCTTTATATAATATTGCATTCCTTCAGAATGATACATTTCTCGTATATGCTGTAGTAAAGGAAGGATGTATAGTAAGTACGTGCATTAAAGTGGATGGGCGAACTGAGCTGTCGTCCTGTTAGGTTTTTCGTTTCAACTTTTTCCCTTAGATTCTCTCTCTCTGAGAGCAAAATGATATTATGTGCGGAGGAGATGCGGATGGAGAATTTTATATATGATAAACGGAAGAACAGCTGGATCGAGACTTTTTTCTTTTTTTTACTTCGCTGAGTGTCTTGGGGCAATTTTTCTCGTATCTGCTCACACAAAAAACTCTTCCATAAAATTCCAGTCGAGTTAGCACTTTCTCCAAGACACAAATTATAGCCGGTGGACATGATGACATCATCTGCCAGCACAGAGGAGGGGTGTAGATTCAATATTACGCTCTTAGTAGTTTCCTTATAGCTTTGAAAAAATTTTCACCACTGGTCCATTGCTCAATACTTAACAATAACACTTTTTCTACTTTGTGGACGTTCGCATGTATGAGAAGAATGGCTCAGAGATATACAGCATGTTTATGTATATTTTCATAAGCATAAAGAATGTACGGGTGGTAATAAGGCAAACCAACTTTTTTACGAAATGTCAAATACTTGTGCCCACATACTATTATGGAGCTGAACTGGGCATTCCATCCGAGAGAGAAAAAAAAGAGATTTTCGGTGACTTTTTTCTGGTGGTGGTAACCCCTAAAATGACCTCTCATATAATATTATTATGTGTGAACGGTTGAATGACAGTGGGGCTGAGAAGAGTAGCGGGAATGAAATGGGACATGGTGTGACGTGTGAACGACTTCTTTCTTCGTTACAATTAGACCATTTTCCCTTCAATCTTGACAATGTGTGAAATCATGATCCGCTCATCCAATTTTCTCCTATATATTATGTTGTACCACCACCATTCCCATTTTGCCATCATCATCATGACCATGAAGTAACGCTCTTGTTGAGTTATCTTCTTGGAGCAAGCAGAAGTGGTGGTACGCTGGCTGGATTCTTTTTTGCCAGTCTAACCATTTAATAAAAAGTTATGAGTTTTGCACTGAGCCACAGATCATTTCTTTTCTTTTTCTTTCCATCAAAACGTCTTTTCTTTAACTGAGCTAGTTTCTGCTGATGTAGCACTGTAATAGATGAATTGGTTTGTAGTAAAAGCGTACACGATGAAGGGGATATTATTCCATGGTGTCATGCTATTCTTTACACCTCTTTATTAGTTTCTTTTTTAGAATGTTTTTCCTGTATGGTACATGTTTTCCTCTACATACATTGTGCAAAAGTTTTGCCGATGTTTTTTTGCAATCTTGAAGGAAATAGGAAACACGAGGCATTACATATTGGTTTCTTAAAGTTATCTTGAGAAACTGTTACATTCTTTTGCAATACATTGACATAAATAATATTCCTACAAAGAAGTATCTTGCTGTTGACAAATGTCTGCTGACAGACAGCGGAAAGTACAACGGGAAAAATTTCATCTTGTTTGTACGTGCTTTTTCCTTGGAAAAGTAACGAAGAAGTAAAAGTAGGGCAAAAACAATTTTGTTTGGCTTGTACATGTATATTTTCATGAACCTAAGAACCAAATGAATGATGTCAATTGGACGTTAACTTGTTTGAGACCTTAACTGATGAGTTATGATGTAACTGTGCAAGTAGTTTAAAGTACAATTAAGCTAAGCAAAAATTGAATAAACATTTTCATGTCACAATCTTGCCATTTACATTCCACGTTATTAAAGTGCTTTACATAACGCAATTAGGTACTTAATTGTATTGTTGAGTCCACCGTTTACACAAAATATATGTTACACAAGGTACGGTAGGTGTTTTATATGTATTGTTTGGTAAATCATTTGTCAATTATAGATGCACGCATTTGCTGTAGCATATGTATGAGTTATAAAATTTTCATAAGTACATAAGTAAACAGTAAACCCCCACGAACGTATCATGAAGGTAGTTAATTTTCATGACGCATACAGACGAGCTGTAAGACATGATGTGAATGTGATTATGATGAATTGTTTGTTTTAATTAACTTCGGTTGCCTCAAGCCGACCTGATACTATTCATGTTACATGATGTGATATACATACATTGCTTTTTGCTATTAGTGAAATGAAAGAAGCAGAGTAAACGTGTTGTGTTTATTACTTCGTTGAAAGCGTTACGCAGTAAATATTGACTTGTTTGACCTGGAAGCATGTTTGTCTGTATGTCCGTAAGCCACCTAACTTAGGTCACTAATCAAGAGTCCTGCAAGAGATTGACTCAATGAAAACGCCAAAGTTCCACTGATATATGTATAACCTAAATTTTCACAATTTCCCGTCGTAATGATTAGTTAAATTTTTTTAATGTAGTGTGTGCTTTTGGAATGATATTAGAGAATGCCATATTTTCATCAACACTCAGCCACGTATGTGTGAGTGCTAATGCAGATGTGGTGTTTATTTTGTGTGAGTAAATACACTCAGACAATTTTGCTGTGCATGCACCTTGTACTCCCTTCAATCTCGCTTAAAAGCAGAAACATGACATGACTTTAATGTTTATTTGTCATTTTCTCTTATTTAACAACCAAACCAACTAAATGATGAACATTAAAGCACGACGCTTGCGGATGGAGAACGTCTGGGAAGCACACATGCAAATTATTATTCTCATTATTTGTTTGTTTCGTTTGTTGTTAACTTTGTTTTACCTGCCTCAAGGAAGCCTTGATTAAATGTAAACTAACATCATCCGCCCTTCTTTTAACTTGCTTTCACATTCAGTCATACGTGTTGAACTACTTAATGTACAGGTACTGGTAACTTAAAAATACTTAATGGTCAATCCGTACCCTATGGTTCCGAGATTTTGAGCGCTGGAATGGATTGCCGGTGGAGAATGGAGAAATTGAGTGAATATTTTAAATATTTAATGCAAATCATACCACATTCTTCCTCTTTTAAAGTCAAAATCAAGCACGCTAGACATACGAAGCTAGGCTTTGTCAAATGCAGGTAGTCCAATTTGTTAAAAATAAAAACTCAAACTTCCATACTTTTGGAATATCCCAAAACAACGCATTTCAGAAATTGAATCTCGAGATTTGTCAATACCACCGTTCAAACAAAATATAAATGACCTTTCAACATTTTCCCTACAGTCCTTTTAGAAATATGAGTTATTTCCTGACATCGTTACACATATTTTCAAAGCTTGTGATGTAGTTCATATCTCCAGAATTTTATTGCTCAATTCAGTATTTCAAAACAAGGCTCAACATCGTTTTAGAGTTCCACAATAAGGAAGGATATAAGTTATGCACGAACTAGTTTTCATAATAATATATTTCATAAACTACTTCTTGACCTTGTAGACTGACATCTAAAGCAATATACCTTATTTCCCTTGTCCTTGCAAAAGAGATTGGACTTCCATGAAAGCTATTTCAAATGAGCAATTCCACTTTACATGAACTTTGCTACAATTTTTGTGACAGCCACTCAGCCTGTCATAAACAATTCACAATTTCATTACATGCTTATATTTACAAAGTCGTGGTACACTGGTTTTGTTTTGTATAAAGGGCACTTTCTTCACTTTCTCCGTATCTATCGGAGGACCATGAATAATAATAGTAATGTTTCTCAATATGCATAACATCTAAAACTTCGATGTCATATCCTGCCTGAAACCATGTTGTAATTCAGTTGTGAAAGGACCTTCAAGTTTGCTTTCTATTTATAGACATAAAGTGTACCAATGTACGTATGTAAATTTCTCATCTAATTTGCGGCTGTGACACAAGAGATAAAAAGATAAAATTTATTATGCAGATCGGATTCATGAGAAACCACAGCTAGATTTATGATGTCATATTTTGAATACATTCAACATGATGTACTTTCGTTCAAGCAATTCTGCGGTGGTGGTACTTTGTTGTGTACAGATAGTACAGAATCGGCTGTGGCTCTAACGCTTAACGCTATACAGTTTTTCTTTAAAATTAACGTATTAAGTACACTTTACTGATTCGCAGACCTTGGGTGGCTAGTTTTCTCATTGTCTCGTAAAAGAAATGTGCGTATATCCCTTTTCATGTTAGGGAAATGCAGTAAAAAAAGAGAAAATACGAGAATAGCCATAAATAAGACGCGAAATATTTCGCATAATATTCGTTTTTCAGGAGAAATATGTTTCAAGTCTTTGCATTTTTGCTTAGTATTTCCATTTCAGTGAAAGTGTGAAACCGTTTTCCATTTAAGACTTTCAAAAAAGGGAGAGATAAAACGAAACAAAAAATACAAATCTTTCCGTCGTAAACTTCTGGCGAAACAACTCTCATCACTATAAACAACTTGAATGGGAGCACACATAACAAATGTCTAGTGCTGCGCTGGTAGCACTGTGGATTTACCGCTACCACTACAAATATGCATTCTCGTCCAGTTCCATTGCCAAAAGTGCTTCCAGACAGACGAGGCGTTACTTGAGGGGAACCAGAAAGAAAGTAAAATGGAATGTGGATAGTCTGAAATGAATCTAACATATTTATTTATATGCGCTCAAGCAATTAAATGAAATCCTCAGATATCTTCTTTTTTTTTTGAAGAAGGGAGGGAGAAAGGGAGAAACCAGTTTGGATGTGAATGACTAAAAGATGACACTGAAATGCTGTATAATATTCCACTATGCTCTCTTTTGTGGATAAAACTTAATAAATGTGTTTGTCCTCTGGAATCGTATAATTTTTTTTGCAAATAAGCTTTATTTGGATGTGTCAAAAGCAAACATTTTTATTACACGGTTTGCTTCCATCATCCATTTTCTTACCAGATTATTCTCATATTTATCTAGAAGGGGATATAAAAACAATACGGATACGAACACAGAGTGGGCAGAGTTTTTACTTTGGTTGAATAATAATAAAAAACAGGAGGAGGAATGTCGTCTGAAATACGATAGCCGACAAATAAAGCAAAAGAAAGATGCAAAACCTCTTTCTTTTATTTACTTAATCAACTCTTGTAGAGGGCGTGGGCGTAAATTCATTCATCTCTTCTGTTTTTCCTGTTTTCGTTCACATCATTCCCGTCCCAAATAAACACAGTTTTTTATTCACTTTCTTAATTTGACGAGCAAACAAAGGCAATGTAGGTGTAGGAAGACAACTTTCACATGTCCAAAAAATACAATAGTTTTATTTAAATAGCAGTACTTTAATCAGCACGCCTTCTGCCCATTTGCATTACCTAGATTTTTATTCCAAAAGCACTCAAGAACATTTACTAAATTGTTCGAATTAAGTCGGAACAAGATTCATTTGAAAATCTAAAATAACCTGTGCTTGATAAAATAAAAATAAAACTTACAATCTGTGTTATGACCTTTCTTACAGGGCTTATATTTTTCCCATTGTATTCTCAGAATCCCCGCCTACTTCTGCTTCTCTCCTACTCTAAGAAATGGACGAATAAAATTCATTAAAAATGGGTTGTAGTTTACTTCTGCCAACTTTTAAATCTTCATAACTGTTTCCGATGTCCTCCGTTATCATCACTAGAAGCAAGAGAGCGTATTATTATTTGTTTATTTTCTCGAGTAAGAATACAGGTCCATACACGACGAGAACATTCTCTCGAGCACATAGTAGCAATAACCGTGTTTTAGTTACTAGGAGCATGCATGGCAAGAAATAATACAAGAAGCAAGTTGGAGTGGCAATGACTTTTCCGAGTTCACTATGTTCCCTGGAATCCAGATACTTTCTCTTTTTTTTTTGCAAAAATCAAACTATGTCATCCTTTTGTGTTGGGAATTTGCAAGCAGATTCTGATTCGGAGCTTGGCATAAGTCAGATTCAGCTACACATACACACACTGCTGCTAAAAGATGGTTCTCTTCTTATACATGCTCCATCCACTCACTAAGGGTTATACAAAATGTTAAATCGTTCACGACTTCTTTTTTGTCTTTTATTCCACTTCTTCTCCTCAAGAGTTGGGAATTTGGATTCCCTTTATGGGACTGTTTTTCGGTTCAGTCGTCTGAAGATTCGTATATTACAACAGTAAAAGTGTACATGTTAATATACCTATACAATATACTGCTCACGATGGCATGATGCTTTGATGATAGCTGTTTCGAAAGTGTAGCGTTGTATTTTATATTTTTTTTTCTACAGACACTACACTGTCAAGATTGGAGATCCCTTCTGAGTGGAACATTCATATTAGAGATAGTAATATGCAATACCATCTTCTTTTTGTGTGACTAAAACATGACAATTTCAAGGAATACTGGGAATGCAGAAGTAAACCCACCAACCGAATACAGATTCGTTTTTATTCCTTTGCTTTAGACGAAGTTTTGAGCATTTTTTAAGATTGTGTATTATGGAATCGCTGTTCTGTGGACGATTCTTTTAGTTATCAGAAGAGGAAGAAGTCTAGAAAAAGACGTCATTTCCTTATCTCTTTGGGACTTGGTGTTCCCAAAAAGAAAATTCAAAGCGAGATAAGTGAAAGTGGCGTTGTAGGAAAAGGTTATACGGTATGCATGAAAGAGAAGCTTGGGTTCCTCGATAAAAATTGCTACTTTTAGAATGTAGCATTTCCATTTTAGCGCATTTTTGCGCCAATTATTTTTCATACCTTACAACTACAAGATGATTACAGGGTTCATATTAAATTGAAAGGGAGTTTCGTGCTTAGCGATCAAAGGTTTAAATTTTAATGATTTTTTAGATGGTATTAAGAGTACGTATACTTCAGCTATTGTAAACAAAACACCGCTTGCAACTACAGGTTTCGCTATTATAATTGCTCGAAATAGCTCTTAATTTCATAATAACCCTATGAGAAAAATTGCTGACGGAAATGAAATAACAAAATTATGTTATAAAACGAATCCACTGTCCAGCAAATATTATTGAAAACAAAGGAAAAAACATTGCATAAAATGTACACAAGTTTTGCAAAATACGAGTACACAGCATGACTGTTGTTGTTCCAAACATTTTTTGTATATATGCCAGTGCCACTCGACCGGAAGTTCAATTTTATGATCTAGCTCCTTTGTACATTTTAGAAACCAAATTCCTCTTGACCGTTGCTTTTAACTGTTATTTATCTGCAAAAAATCTATTTTCAACGATGAAGTCACATATATGTAGTTTGTTTGGTCAGTAACAGCATTGTTATATATTGAGGCTTAAACTGTGCCGGGGCTCAGGACTCTGACTTGACCAAGTGGATCTAGCATGCAATAAGTTGTGTGTAAATTTCTTTCATCATGTTCTTTTTTTTTGCCTAGGACCCCTAAGTATACAATGTCTGGTAAGAGTTTTGCAATAGCGAACCAATATTGACATTTTTACTGCCTTGAAGGTAATGACGCTGCCCTAACGTTCTGCTTCGATGTATCAGAGAATAGGTCAAAAGGCAATAAAAGTCATTTACAAGATGAAAAGTTTTCGGATTAGGTGAAGAAACCGCAAATATAAAAATGATACTAAAGTATATTACAGCTTTCAGCGATCTGTATATTAATAGCAGTACAAATACACGATCCAAGTACAGATCCAAAGGTTCCACAGCATGTAATATCTCCCATCTATACATTTCTACATTATCCGATAGAATACTTTCACTGCTTATAAAAACGTAGATTTCCGAACCAATAAGTTTGTACGACTGTTTGTATATAAGTGATATATAGTGAACATACGTGAAAAAATTTCACACATGAAGGAACATCAGATAAACTCTTCTTCTGATTGTAAGATAAAAGCCAGACCCATTCGTTGTTGCTTTACTTGTAGAAGTTACAATTGTTTAATAGACCATTTATACGGAATGAACTGCGTAGAAAGAATATAATTCTGGTTAAGCTTACGCACTAATACCACGAGGGTACATTGTCGTCTAAATAGAAGCTAATACTATGTCTTGTGGTTTACGGACAAAAACTACTCACGTCTTTGGCAGAGTAGAGGAACACAGACTGCTATGATATATGAACTCAACTGTCTCAATGAAAGCGGAAAAATTTATGAAGGACAAAATTTTCCAAAACGGAAGAAGGCAATGAATTATGTTACTTTGCCTGCCCCCATCACAGAAAGTACGTAATATACCATAACACACATTGATACTATGCACAATTGCAGTTGTAAATACGCAACATTACCCTCAGTCAGTGGAGTAGTTTTTACTGGTTAGTTAATCCGGTAGCATTTTCATTCCCCGCCCTAGTTAAAACATGAATTATTGTAGTTGCTGCACTTTTTGCGTAACGGTAATTGAACCGTGTAAACTCTGGGAATGGTGTTTGCAGTTTACATTCTGAAGGACGCTTATGTAAAGATAACATGCTTTAAAATAAAGTAATTGATCATGTATAATGGAACCACATGAAAACGACATGTTTAAATACAGGATGAAACTCCATGTATTATTTTAGTAATCACCATTATGAACAAGTCTTATTGGAGGAATAACAGGCAACTCGGAAAATATAATATGCAAAGTTGATGGTCCTCCGTGCTCCACTTTTGATAGCAACAATTTTGCTTTGCTTTGAGTGATGCACTGTTTGTATATTAAGTCAAAGAGAAGGAAGTGCAAGGTATTACTGTTGCACGCCAATTGTCAGTGTTCCTTTTATTTTAGTTGTAAAATACATTTGCATCTTCCGGTTGTGTTCGTGTGTTAGTTCAAGACAAAAGAAGACCATTTTCTCATTGCTACTGCACTTCAGCCAAAACATCTTACCATGTGCAACCTGACTTGCAGCAAATTCTTGCATGCCTCACTACAATAAACTTTTAACAAATTGCTACAGTTTACAGACCGCCATGCCATTAATGCACCGAAACCTTTTGAGCTCTTTTTAAAATAATGTGCTGTGTAAGTGCTTTGTAATAGTTCCTTTTTGCTTTAGATTGCAAGTATGTATGTAAATTGTAAATGGAGATTTTAGTCACTGTACTTACTACAACATAACACATTAAGTAAGAAGTAAAGCAATAACTGTGTATGGGTATTCATACCATTTTCATTTTATGTGACTTTCTACAATTTGTGATTTTCAGGGAGCTTCTCCGGCAGAAAATATCTCTCTGGTGGCTATTGGGATCAGCCGTTTTCTAAGCCATATTTTGAAAATTCAACCAAACGAGAGGTGACCACAACGGTTGGGCAAACTGCACACCTTCACTGTAGAGTCAGGAACTTGGGAGACCGAGCGGTAAGCGTAAGCACCAATTCTTTGTAAAAATAAATTTAGTTCAATTTATAATTCCATTTAAATGCGTTTTAATTTCTAGAAGGAATAAAAAATGTAAAACCGACGCGTATGAGTTTGTCATTATGATAACAATTATGATAGCATGGAACAACAATTTCAGAAAAAAATACTCAAATACCTTTACTACCTGTTGGGAACGAATCAGAGATAAAAATTATCTAACAAGAAGATCTCAACTATTATGAACCACATTTTTATTCGTTGTCCGAACCAGGAGCATGATTTATGACAAAAATATGATCAAACTTATCCACCATCACAGCAACAGTGTTTTTGAAGAAAACGACACATAAGGCAACTGTATGAGAATCTACCATCTTCCATCAAGCAAACGCCTTTTCTTTTATCTCGTTTTTGTATCACATTTTCCCTTTTACTTTGCCCAATTCCCAGTCCCAGCTAGTGGCATGTGAAATGAAATGAAAATACCACCTGAAAGTATTTAGGTCACCAGAAGTATCAGTATACTAGTTACTGAACCGATATGGTCAAACAATGAGGAGGTTGACTAGCATAAAGGCTGGCTTGTGTGAGCTCCACTACTGCAAGGGTATAACATTCAAAGATTTTCTTTTACAAAGCAGCTACCTTGAAAGAAAATTGGTGCAAAAACTTTTGGAGAACAAGTTTTCATAAAAACACGTCCAACTACCTTTCTGCGTAGCTGAGGATAAACGGTTGGGGGAGCAGTAGTGGTAGTTAGTTGTTGTAGGAAAACGTAAATTGGTAATATATGCAATATATGAAGACTTTCACCACCACTTTCACCGGTGTTTATGGCCCCATCCAACCATTTTACGTCGCCAGAGCGTATTGTAATTATGATTAAAGGTTTAATTTTACCACTGTGTCGATTTATGATCATCATCTTAGCTAATACTGCCACTATATATCAAAAATATAGTGCCAGTTTCCTTTCACATCGCCAAAAACGTGTTGAATACGGATAAAGAAAAAAGGGGAAATGCGTGGATTTATGTTGTGTGCGCCAACGATACCACTTTTGCACCAGTTTCTCTCTTGCCGGGAATATGTAATTGCATATTATAAGTATGTACAGCTTTATACCTAATTTCATTTCACGATGATAACGCACGTAGCCCCGAAACACAAGCCAGCATTTTACGTTCTTCTGGTACATATCCACGTTTTGACATTAAGAAGTAATTGTGCTTCTACACTGAACTATAGGACCCTATATAAGCGCGTGATATTATTAGCTATAGTTAAGAGAACCTGGGGAAAGTAGGCTATATTCGCGTATGAAGTGCGGTTACGACAATGACGGAAATCATGGCGGTAGAGGGAAGGAGTGATATGCAAAACCATGAAAAGCACGACCTCTGTTTTGATGTGGTATTTAGCCCTTCTCTCTTGTCCTATTGCATCTCGATTCTAAAGAGGCACTCGGTATACACAATGCCAAAATTTACTATCATTTTGTAATTTCAAGGCACATTGAATATAGCTATACACCCCTCCCACGTTATTCCCTCTGAATGAAACCAGAAAGACGTAAGCTGCTGGAGAGTCCTTATTCTCCTCAAGAGTTGAATTTGCAATTTTAGAAGCCATTATTTCAGTAAGATTGTTATTAGGCCAAAGTTATCTACATCGAACACAGGGAAACTAGAGAATGAGAGGAAGAGGAGGGCTACACACTTCCATTTTTCTGAGGTGAGCACGATGTACTATATAGGCAATATGGATTTTGTGTGGGTGCATGAATGTGGGTTTAAAGACCTTTTCCAGACGGTAAGTTCACGTTTTTATAGTACCGCGACGACATAGACAATCGTATGGAAAGACGAGAAGAATCGGAGTAAAACCAGTTGAATGATTCTAATAGGAAAAGTACATTGCCGAATTATTCAATAATGTCGTAGCAGTAAGAAAAAAGGACTGTAATTTGCAGAATAATGTCATTGTATGGCATATTATGTGTGTTGTAGAAAGAATGAAAAGAGAGTAGTTGCAACAGAATCTGATTAAAATTGGACGATTAGCCATGATTATTTGAATTTAATAAGGGCACAAATGCTATATAGAAGTTATCTGCTTTGTAGTCAATGTACCTAAAGATGTGTCATTAGTTTTGTATAGGTACCAATACCATTTAGAGCAAATAACATGCATCAACAAAGGGAGCAGAGCAGCAGGAGCGGAAACATGATTGTGGAGTGAATAAAATGGAAAGAAATTTCAATTGCTTCAGCCAAAAAGAATAGCAACGATTCTCATCATGAATGTACCATTTTCTTTCTTCTTCTCTCCTTTTTCAAGAAATCGACATGTTATGGCAAAACAGAAGGGACTGAGCTGAAATTGCTGACTATATTACAGGGTTGCTTACTTATGTCATTTGGCATTTTGCAGTTTTCTTTCCTCCTCTCTCCTTCTACAACTCCACCATGTCTTTTTGGCTATGTCATAATAACAACATGAAAGGTTTTACTACCTTTTCCATACTGCTATAATATATCGTTAAATGAAATTCAACCTCTCTATAAGGAACGAGTTGCCCTGTTGGGGTATACTATAATCCGAGGCATGACACCATACTCAGCAATAGTATTCCACTACTCCACACATTAGG